>JAJKFI010000061.1:2920195-2970080 GCA_029204185.1 Lerista edwardsae | reverse complement strand
ATGAATGAATGAATGAATGAATGAATGAATGAATGAATGAATGAATGGTAAGCCTTTCAGCACAGGGACATGTCTTTTAACCCTACATATAGCACCATGTGCATTAATTATTTGAGGGTTCCCTAAACCAGGAACTAAACTCCCCAAACACCCAACGCCTCTTTTCTCCATCTCACAAGCAAGTAAAAGTGGAGTTCCTTCCTGGAAGCTGCACCACTAAACTACCACCCCGGGAGCCCTTCTGATTAGATTTGCAAATGTCTCAGCCGCCTGCGTAAAACCAACCTGTCCGAGCCTTGTGAAAAATCTATAGACCACTGAAGGTTTGCCGTGGATGGACTCGCCAGTGCTGTCCCCTTCTGACATTGTTGCTGTGGAAACAAAAGGAAGTGCATCTTACATTGGCTCCAATATTTGCATGCAGGATAATAATAGATACTTTTGCCAAAATGAGCAAGTTTTCTCGCTGACCTCTACTTCTCCCCCTACCCCCAGTTGTTTCTTTTGTGTCAATATCTGCAGTGCGGGGACCTGTTTTTTTCACACTATGTAAAATACATCTAAAAGGATGTTTTACTACTACTACTACATTCTGTTGGCATGACAGGAGTAGAGCAGGAGTAAGCGGTCCAAGTACTTAACTAGGCACAACACACAGTCACTGTGCTCTTCACAACTCATCTCCCAATTTATTTTACAACAGCAAAAACCAGTCGAGTAACTGTAATCAAGAACTCCAAGAGAGGGGCTGCTTATTCCTTCTCCCTCCAGCCATTTGTCCACTCAACTTCTCAGGAGCTAAACTTCCCCCAGCTGGGAAAAGGTAGAGGGATTCCATTTAAGCAGAAAAGCAGAAAAATGGTCAGGAAAAGGGTGAAGCAGCACCTCTCCCAAGGGTAGCTTTAATTACTTTAGGAAGCAGAGTGGAAAAAGAAACTTATAATTGCAAGTCATGTCTAGCTTTGTTTAGCTCCGACTCACAGAAGCTGATGCTTTGGTTGTGATAGGGAAAGCTTCACCTGTGGAATTTCTGCAGAGCTGACTGTTGATGGCATGGGAGCAAGTCCAGTGCAAGAAGGTGGCAAATCTAAATCAGAGGGAGGCGTGAGCTCAGGAAGAATGACTGCATAATGTCAGGGCACCCCAGCTAGAGTACAGCCTCTCCAAACACATTCACCTAGTGACTATTTGACTTCCCTTCAGGTGCCAAATGGAACCTGTTTGGTCAGTTCTGCCTTTTAACTGAATTTTATTGCACTGTCTGTTGTGGGAAGCCTGTGTGGCTGCTGAGTTCAGCTGCCTAAACTGCTTTGCACTTCACTGTTGTATTATTTAAGCCCTCTGTTAGCCTTCTTGGAGATTGCTAGATCCGTCAGTGATCTTCTCAATAAACAAAACAAGCTCCACACGCAGCATTGACGAACAAACAAAAGACTGTGTCACACAAAAATTCCTTGTTTCAGCCTGAAGATTGGATACAAATTGTGCTACCGCTCTGCTTCCTGAAGTCCCACGTGTTGCGTGCTGTTTTCACAAGCAGTGCTCCTTTTTGTCGAGGAGCGGAGGGCAGATACCCAAACTGGAAGCCTTTGCTTTGCCTTCGCCTCGCACATCTCAAATACTTAAATGCAGCCCTTCAGCAAAACAGGGCAAGAAGTTAAGCAAAGTGTGGGTTCTTTTGGTGGATTCTGAATCATGGGGAAGAAATCTGAGAGCCCCGGCGGCCTCTCCAAAGCAGCTGCTGTGCCACATCACCAAAACCAATACCTGACACGACTTCCTGATTTGTCATCTCCAGGGGGCAGGGCTCTCTTTCCTGGAGCGAAAGTCGTTCTCCTCCTGCAGCAGCACTGAGGTCAGTGCAGAAGAACACAGGACTCTCAGTACTACAGGAGAGGGGACTATGATCAGAAAAACCAAGAACGAAGGACCCCTACCCGAAAATGAACCTCAGCAATGGTGGTGACGGATTCAGTCTTGAGGGCAGAAGGGGCACTGATACCACTATCAGTACTGATGGGGTGATTCACAAAGGCACTCACAGACTCTTAAGAAGGTAACAGGAACATGCCACAGCAACTGAAATGACTGAAAACTGAAAAGTGGGGAAAAAATCAAAAATGACACTGCACTACTGTGGCTGGCTGTGTCGCCTCACTTTGCTCTTAATCACCAAGATAGCCAGTATGGAGTAGCAGTTAGAGCAGTGATTTTCTGCCTTTTTCATCTCAGGGCACACTGGCAAGGCAGTAAAATGGTCCATGGCACACCATCAGTTTTTTTGACAATTGTCAAGGCACACTGTGCTGCCAGTGGGGGGGGGGGGCTCACATCCCCCAGTGACCCTACTAATAAATGACCCTCTCCCAAATTCTCATGGCACACCTGAGGATCATTTGCAGCACACCAATGTGCCATGGAACAGGGGTTGAAAGTGGCTGGGTTAGAGTGTTGAACTCAGCCGGGCCTACCTCACAGGGCTGTTGTGAGGATGGGCTGTGGGGGTGGCAGCCAGACGTTTAAGCCATTCTGACTTCCTTGGAGAAAGAGGTGGGATATAACGTAAATAAATGGAACAAATAAATCATCACAAGAAGCCAGGAAAAGCAGTGCGTACAACAGGAAGGGTATCTAGCCATTTGTTGCAGCAACACTATCTAATGTAGAGATGTTTCCAGCTCATGCATTTGTTCGCTTGCCTAGAAGTTGTTAAGTTTAACTCCTACTTTAGGGGCCAGCAGGAGAAAGAGAAACTGCAACTCTTTCTTTGACAGCATCCCAACTCCATCTCTTTACCAAGCTACACTGTCCATTATGATTGGGGCATAGCAAGCATGATCTGCTTCCAGCCTGGGCACCTCGTGTTGAGCCAGTTGTGAAAGCAGCTTTACTGACCCAGGACCGAGTTCCTGCGGGCTGCCAAAATGTTTCTCAACATGGAGCAGACATGAAGTGCCATGCTGGCAACAAAATGCACCATTCTCCACATTTTTGGGGGACTGACTGGACACAACACAAAGGTCATGTGAATAGTCTCTGAAGGAGATGATGGTGCCAACAGCAAGGGTAGAAACAAACCCTACAGGACTGTGGACTCGGTCAATACAAAGGAGAGGAAGAAGCAGACCTGGAGTGATGGGAAGGAAAAAACTGCAGTGACAATTCTCCTTTTTCCAAGGGAGAGGACAGCAATGGGGGCTGCAGCTCTGGCCCATCATGTAAGGATGGCAAGAAACTCTGTAGGGTCCCTTTTAACTCTAACTTCCTTCGAGGACAGGTGGAGAAAATGATCTACAGAGAAGGCCAGGCAAACTTCATGGAAGCTCTACAGGGTGGAACTTAACACAACACCACATAATGACAACTGTTTGTCCATACCCCCGATACTCCCTGCTCCTCCTACCTGGATGGTGCAACAGTTTATATACCTGGAACAACCCTAAATTTCAACAGCCTGAAAACACAATCCTAAGTCAACCTGCTGAAGCTCAAGTACTTTGGCCACCTCATGAGAAGAGAGGACTCTTTAGAAAAGACCCTCATGCTGGGAAAGATGGAAGGCAAAAGGAGAAGGGGGCGGCAGAGGATGAGATGGTTAGAGAGTGTCACCGAAGCAATGAACATGAAATTGGGCGAACTCTGGAAGCTAGTGGAGGACAGGGAGGCCTGGCGTGCTGTGGTCCAGGGGGTCGCGAAGAGTCGGACACGACTTAGCGACTGAACAACAAGTCAACCTGAGTTCCTCTGCTCAAAGAAGACCCCCTCAAATATCCACACAAGCACCCTCAAAGCTCCTCCAACACCACACATATAAGAACACTGGGACATGAGAAGAGTTTGCTGAATCAGGGCCATGTGCCACCTCAACAAGTTGCCATGAACTGAAGTACCCTCCTGCACTGGAATTTGTCCAATCTCTAACCATTCTGCCTACTGTATCAATGGCAGGAAAAGATCTGTCTCTACACTCCATGTCCTTGTTCCAATAATTTTTGTACTTGGCCTGCATTTGTCACTAGATCAATCAATCAAACAGTATTTACATAGCGCTTTTCAACAAAAAGTTCACAAAGCAATTTACAGGCGAAAAACAAAGTTAAACAGTTCAGTGGTTCTCAAACGTTTTAGCACAAGGGCCCACTTTTTAGAATGACAATCTGCCTAATCTAACCCTGACCCTGTCCAGGGCCCACTGGAAGTGAAGTCATGGCCGGAAATGCCATCAGAGACCAGAGTCTCTGCTTTCCTGAGAATGCAGCAAAAAAACTGGGAGATTTCTCAGCCATTTTCCAACAGCAAAGTGGATCAGAAAGAAAAAAGCCTATTTACAACCTTGACACAAGCAAAACAACCACACAACCCACCTTCTTTCCAGCATCCCATCTTCCCAAATTTTCAGTATGGTTGCTCAAAGTGGTTCGCAACCCCACTGAACTTGGTTCGCGACTCACTGATGGGTCCAGACCCACAGTTTGGGAACCACTGCACTAGATACATTGGGCTTCTTTTATTAATTGATACAAATATTAAAACAGGTGGCTGTGGCCTGAAGCAATACCACAGCACTTCTGTTAATTCTCAAATTGTACACCACTCTGACGAATCTCAGTGGGTGAAGATAGGAAATGGTTTTAATAAAGAAATGTCATTACACTGGACTGCACCCTGCCTTAACCCCACAGTGCTTCCTCCTCATCAAGGCTATATTTTGGGATTAAAGTCCACGAAAGACATGGACTTTAATCCCAAAAATGCAAGCAGGAAGCAGTAGGTGAGGCTACACACACCCCTACCCCACCCCAGGACCATAATACAAGCACCACCCCCACCCCAGTATACACCTTGTTGGAGATCAATCACCCCCTCGGGCTTAGCTGTAATTGGGAATGGCTATCAGTCCCTCTGGATAATAACTGGGAGGTGATTGCAGGGGAGAAAGAATCTCAACAAAGCTGGGGAGGGGAAACATGGAAGGAGAAAAATGCCCGCCCTTAAGTTGGCTGTTGCAAGGAAAAACACAGAACAAACATCCAAAATATTAGAATGAAAAAAAGACTAATATAAAGAAAAGCGCAATCTCAGCCCCTCTGAACGGCAGCCAACCTAAAAAGAGAAGCTGAAGCTTCTGCCCCTCCACCCTTTTTTCACTCAAGCACTGATCCACCACGCAGGAGGACCACCCACCCAGGCTGGCCTGGGTGGCCAATGACACCCCCTCACCACTGCCACTTCCAGAACGAAACACGAGGGAAGCCACAATCTCTCCCCCTAAAAAGCACCCACCTCCTTCAGCAAAACGAAGGGGAGGGGGAAGGAGCCAGCCAGCCACCCCGCACCCACTTCAGCACCTACCACCACCCTGGCAAACGTAATATAAGGGGAGGGGAGGCAAGTCACCCACCACCCTCAAGCACCCACAATGGAAGGGGGGAGGGAACCAAAGCCTCTCTCACCCCGTCCTAAAAAGGAGCCCACCACCACGTAGAGAGCAATGGAGGAGGGGGGCTGCAGGTGCTGTGGGGGCTCTCTGAGGCAGGCTCTTTGCGAGACCCCCCCCCCAAGGTCGAAGGGGCTCCCAGCATTCCCTGCGGGGCAGGAGGGAGGCGCAGCGCCCCCTCCCCACAGAGCCCTGGCGTGCAGGGCGCCGCTATCCCGCAAGCCCCCCCCCCCGGGCCCAACCGCGCTCCCCTTCGCCCTCCCGAGGGCCCGGGCTCGGTTGCCGGGGCAACGGCCCAGGCCCCTCGCCAGGCCTCGGGGCTCGCTCACTCACTCACTCACTCACTCACAGGCCGCGCCGGGTCTCCCCTCCTTCCGCTTCCCGCCCCGCCTGACCAGGCAGAGCCAGAGCAGAGCCGCTGCCTCCTCGGCCGACTCCGCCCCCTCCCGAGATGGCGGCGGCGCGAGGCCGGCGGAGGAGCTTCCGCTGCCGGGGCACTGGCGGGGGCGGGGCCGGGGGCGCCCCGCTGGCAGTCTGGCTGTGGCTGCTGTGCCCGCCGGGGCTGCGTCGCGTGGCCGCCGCTGCTGCTGCTGCTGCTGCTGCTATTATTATTATTATTATTATTATTGCTGCTGCTATTATTAGTATTAGTATTAGTATTAGTATTAGTATTGCTGCTGCTGCTATTATTATTATTATTATTATTGCTGCTGCTGCTGCTATTATTATTATTATTATTATTATTGCTGCTGCTATTATTATTATTATTATTATTATTATTATTATTGCTGCTGCTGCTGCTGCTGCTGCTGCTGCTGCTGCTGCTCTGGCACTATTTCCATTTTGCCTATAAACCATGCCCAATAATGAGGCACAAATAATCGCAATACCGTATTGCTATCATTTAGGCATTATTATTATTATTATTATTATTATTATTATTATTAATGAATCATTATTGTGCATTATGTATGTATTGATGTGCCTGTATTATGTATTGTTGATTTAGCATTATTATTATTATTTATGTATCATTATTTGTTATTTATTATTCATGTATTGTGCATTATATATTTAGCATTATTTCTCCATTATTGTTGTGTGTGCATTAGTTGTGTACGATCATGCTTCATTATTTATTTATTATTCACATTCTTACACTGCCAACTATGTACGTACAGCAGGTAAGGTTCTGGAGGTATGTACATTAGTGGAGACATAACCTGATCTTGCCAGCCCAGCTCTGTCGTGCCTGTGCAAATGCGCAACAAAGGATATACTGCACAGAAGTGCTGATGCTGCTGTCCATAACTTGGATGTCCGTAAATCAAGGACTTAGTGTATTATGCATTATTTATGTTTCATTATTCATTGTTTTTGTTATTATTTAGGTGTCGTTATGGATTATTTATCATTATTTATGTTTCATTATTAGGTACAGTATTATTAATGCACTATTTATTTCTACATCGCCTTTCCCTCACTAAAATGAATGCCTGAGGCAGCTTTCATAAAATCACAGCCTACACAGTAAACATCATGTCACAAAACTAAAACCAACCATAGTGTACAAACATCAGTCTATATGAAACACAAGAACAATGAAACAAACACATGGAGGCAGAGACACACAAGGTCACCTCTATGGTTGTTTCTGGCTGAAATCCTGTGCGTACTTACCCAGGAGTAAGTCTCATTGTACATAGTGAACCTTCTTCTGAGTAAGCATCTATGATCTCAAGCTTAGTTACTATAGGCCCTACAATAATTCTCTAGGGAAGGGGGGGGGGGGCTAAGATGCAGCCAAAGGCAGCCAGTGGTGGGTAGGTGGGTTTTAAGAAGGGATTTGAAGAAGTCACCCATGAAGCATCCTGCGAGCATCTCAGAAGGCCATTTCTAACATCAGAGGCAGCAAGGAAGAAAGAATGTGTGTACAATGCAATAAAGAAAAAAATGGGACCTAAACAATGCAGTCAGTCGTGACATAGAAAGAGGTCATCTCTGTGACAGAGGGGTGTCAAGCACAAGGCCTGGGGACTGGATGCAGTTCACAGAGGCCCTTTTTCCATTCCTCAGGCTCTCCCAGCAACACCATCAGCTGCTGAGCTATGTTGAGGTGTCACTACTGATAATTGGGCTCTTCCATATCTTGAAAATATTATCAAGATTGTGTATTTTCCTTTGTCATTTATAGTTAATGAGTTCCTAAGTGAGAAAAAAAAAAGCGCTTATATCTGGTCATGACCAAATTAATGACATCACTTCCTTCTTAATGACATCACTTCTGGCCCTCACTTCCGGCAGCTCTCTGGGGTTTCTGGCAGAGGACTTTCCCAGCCCTACTCAGACATGCTGCCAGGGACTGAACCTGGCATCTTCTGCGTGTGCCCATATCTCTGAGCTACAGCCCCATACCTAAAAGTTCAGCTTAGAGCTAAAATGTGCATGAAATAAGCACAGCGAGACTTTACATCAGCAGTGACGGGGATTGCAAAATTCTCCAGGTTTTGCCACATGCCAGGAAACCATTGTCTCGCTTCCATAAATAAACCCGAGTGTGAACCTGAAACGCCCTGTTCAGGCCATGACAAGAGCGGCGCGGCGAGTCTAGCTGTTTACTTATCTCTGCGGCCAGGCAGCCCCGACGGGGCGTGGAAGCCCCGCCCATGGCAACCAACAGACCAATCAGCGGCGCGCATCGGTTGCTAAGCCTCCTGGGGAGGACCATGGCGGCCTCTAGGCCCGGGTCTTGCCTCTCGGCCGTGAAAGAGCCGCTGCGCAACGGTGAGAGGGATGGAGGTTCATGCACTGCTTTGAATGGGAGGGGCGGGGAATTTGCTGTTGTAAGGGAAAGGGGTCTGTCAACAAAGCTTTAGGGTGGTGTGGTCAAAAAGGAGCTTCCATAGGCAGAAGCAGTCTACCTGCTGAGGGAGGGAGCTTGCAGAGGCAGCCCTATCTCTGAATGCCAGCTCCCTAGGGCAGTGGTTCTCAAACGTTTTAGTACTGGGACCCACAATCTGCTGCGACCCACCGGAAGTGATGTCATTGACCTGGGTGTGATGTCATAGCTGGAAATGACATCATCAAGCAGGAAAAATTGTCAGCAACCCTCTCCCCTACGATAAAAATCAAATCTCAGTAAGTAAATTAAAAGTTTGCAATGTATAAGTTTAAAAAGTTATTTAAAATAAAGAATTGGCCAGGCACTGTCTAAGGCTCTAGCTGTCCACTGTTGGAAACAGGATGCTGAGCTCACTGGGCCAGGACTTTTTGTGAGTTGTGCTTTTGCACACAGTCTCCAAGGAGAGCTGCTAAGGACAGAGTAGAGATCTTTCACTTTCATAAGATATCATCTGTGACTTATTTTTTTTAGCAGTTTTGCTTCCAGCTGGCTCGAGCAATTGAGCCACACCACACTCAAGACAGAGAAACTATCATTAGTCAGAAGGATTGGGGTGGGATATACTTTTTCTTGCCTCAAATATGGTAAATAGCCTGAAGTTTAGCAAAACTCACCCAGTGAATTAAGATAATTTTTGTTGTTCATGTTGTCTGAGCGTCTTATGCTTCTCTTGCTTTCAGGTTATGGACATTACGTGTATCCCAATTCTTTTTTCCAGTATGAAGGAGAATGGAAAGAAGGGAAAAAGCATGGTAAGGGTTTTTGTTCTCCATCAGTACCAGGTGTTTCCTCATATCATGTTTCTTCACTATCAGAGCAGCTGTAGTATTGTAGATAACAGAGCGATCCTATGCATGTCTGTTCAGAACATGCAGCATGTCTGTTCAGCTCTATTATTATCAATAGAGCTTACTCCTTGAAAAGTGAATATAGGATTGAAGCCTGTTAGCTATGAACTGGGATTTCTCCAGTGAATGTTCCTTCTGCCTTAAGCAAGCCACCTCCTTTCACCCTTGGTCTTCCCCATCTGCAATATGAGCATAAGGGATTTAGGGCACAATCCTAACTTGGAGTTAGGCCAGCACAGTTAGGCCAGCAAAGTTTGGCCAGCACAAGGGCCACTGTAAAGTATGTTTGAACCACTCTTGGAATCAGAGAGGCCAGCACACAGACATGCATCATCCTCCCTGACTCCAAGAGTGATCCAAACACGCTTTTATGGTGTCCCTTGTGCTGGCCAAAGTTTGCTGGCCTAACTTCAGGTTAGGATTGCACCCTTACTTACCATACAGAATTATTTTCTGGATTTCATCAAAACAGTCCAAGCGCTTTGCATGCACGAAAAGAGCTAGGGCATCTCCAGGTAGGTTTGAGAAAGACCCCCTTTCTGAAACTGCCAGCTAGGTGGACTAATGGGGTGACTTTGTCCCAAGCCACTTTATAATATGAAAAATTTATATAGTGTTTCACATGTATTATGATGTTTCAGCAACCTGGAGGGTAAATAGGCAATATTATCAATCCTATCCAACTTTTCAGCACCTATGCAGCTGCAATGCAGCCCTAAGGGAATACATGTTCCCTTACCTTGAGGAGGCCTTTGTGACATAGTTGCATCAGTGCATCACCCCACTGACATAGTTGCATCAGTGCTGGAAAGTTGCATAGGTTTGGGCACTGGGTGAGTTAATGGCAGGCTTAGGGTAATGAAGAAGGAAAGTTGTGCTTCACAGCTCTCTATCTCTTAACCACTGTGATACACCATCCCAAACCCTCCCACCCCAGCCCTCAGCATAGCTGAATGGACTTTGGACTACCTAAATCCATCTTAATTGAACTTATCTTTTATACATTTGGCCAGGAAGCTGACTTTTCTTGCTGAGAGATACAGAGTCCCAGCTCACAAGCAGAAATCTCTTCCAGTTCATAGCCCAGCCTTGTCAAGTGGGCACTTCTTGGTTTTTAATTCTTAAATTGGGAGGATATTCATTGTATTAACCACTAGATGGCAGAAGAGTGATAACGGAGGCTATCGTTTAGCAAATTATGAGAGCTTTTTTTCTTCTTTACTTAAGACTGATAGCTTTTCACTGAATCATCTTCTGTTGGTGAATGATCATATACATTTTCAAGTTATGCAAGATGTTTCATCATGATCCCAATTTTTTGACAATTTGCAGTCGTTATATATTAGAAGCCAGTAAATGAAGCGTCCTTCTCTATTTTGGTCATCTAGTTCCCTACACACGTACCCACCACCATGCCACTGTGAGCTCCCCAAGCAATTCCTGTTTGTTGCAGAGAAATTATTTGCATTTGTATACTTCCTTCCAAATAACAGTTTTCCCAGAATGAATTTCTTTGCTGTCTTTACTTTTTTTTTAGGCTATGGGAAATTGCTGTTTAAAGATGGAAGTTATTACGAAGGAGAATTTGTGGATGGAGAAATTATGGGCAATGGACTCAGATACTGGGCATCTACAGGTTGGCCTTATCAGTGGTCTATATACAAGCTGTATAATTACCCACAAAGAAATTTGGTTGTGGTGATGGAAGAGCTGTTGGCTCCGATTGGCTCAGCTTCCTCCTTGTCTCAGAAGGGCAGAGCTCCCATTGGCTAAGCAGCTTTCATCTCGAGCATCTCTGCCCACCACCAATGAAGCTGCTCAAATCTGAAAGACAGGCATGGCAGGCCAAAGTGCTTAAGCAAAGGAGAGTTATCTTAGTCCAATCCTAAGCATGTCCATTCAGAAGTCAGTTCCGTTGAGCTCAATGGAACCTACTCCCAGATAAGTATGGACAGGACTGCAACCTAAGCAAAGGCTTAGGAAAGAAGGAATCAGTGTGGCTTCAGAAAGCAGCTAGCCAAGGTCGTGGTGGGGAAACTGTTCATATGTTGAAGCCCAGCAGGACCATGACACAATAGGGCATACATACACTGTTTGCTTGTGTGCCATTTGCTCATGCAAAAAAATACACCTTTAGTAAGCTACCTAACCCTCAACTAGCTGCTTTGGGGGTCCAGTTTTCAGCAGGAAAACATTGCACAGGTAACAAGCTAAATATCTTTCACTTTGGATTCAGGACCCCCATCCAAATTGCAGCCCTTTGTGGCCACTACATAGAAGTAGAACTAAGATCTGAATGACCCCATCATATGGCAAATATAACACGTCCTCACTTTTCTGGCAAGTCCACGCTTTGTTCATAGTGCCGAGTTCTCCTTTCCGTAATGGACAATGTGAAGGATGGCACCCCATCAAAAAAGCCGTTAAGTTGGCAATGAAAAGAAAGTACTTCTTACTCATCCCTTAACCATAAAGAACATACTATGAATCTGCTTCTTCTTTTTTTTTAATGTGGCGCTAATATCCTTTTATGATACCTTGATTTTAAAGGCCTGGAGGAATACGGATTACAATTTCATTAGTTTGTAAGATAAAGACCCAATGAATGCCTCCTTTGTTCTTCATTAAGCTGCCCTGATAATAAAAAAAGCAATTGGTAATTATTCACTTCTAATGTCTTGTATCGCCACTCCTCAAGAAAAGCCACCATCAAAGTCTTTTATGAGCGTGCTAAGGATTATTAACCTGCATTTGCCAGAGCAATTTTCCACCCTGTGTTTTACCTTACTGTATATTTGATTCAAGGGAATACTTATTCTGGCCAGTTCTTCTTTGGAGAGCTCCATGGACACGGAGTCATTCAGTACAAAGACAGTGGGAAATACGAAGGGGGGTTCGCCTACGGGATTCGAGAAGGTACAGTTGGCCGTTAGATGTTAAATGGCTCTGTTTGGTCTTTGGTATTATGTTGGATTTGAGCTTGGAGCCCCTTTTTTTCTGAGAAGCAGCTGCATCTGAGGCTGCCACCCTATACGGGCTCAGCTGAGAGTGAGCCATACTGAACAGAGTGGAACTTACTTCTGAGTAAGCCGGTATAGGATTTGCCCTGTGAGTTGGGGACAATGTTCGAAGCTGATAAAAGTATGTGCCCTGTGGATAAATTGGATAGAGAGAAGCTCTTTGCTCTCTCTGTTCTAGAGGTGCTAGAATGCTAGGACCGGGGATGATCCAATAGGCCTGACAGGCAGGGGGTTTAGGATGAACCAAAGGAAGGATCTCTTCATACAGCACACCATAAGCCTGTGGAATTCATTGCCACATGATGCGGTGACAACCACTAACCTGGGTAACTTTAAAAGGGGATTTAATTGGACAAGTACATGGAGGGCAAGTCTAGCAATGCACATTAGTGATGATGGCTCTGCACTGCCCTCAAGCTCCAAGGCAGTGGGGAGCAACGGCTGGAGAGAAGTATGCTGGGCCCATGAGGGAAGCAGGATGCTGGACTGAGGGAATGGTCTCAACATTCTGTCCCCAAAGGCGGACTGAGGCCCTTAAGTGAGGCCCAGGGAAAGGCAATGCAAGTCTGAGGTAAGGGAACAAACCAGCAACGGGATCTACAGATGATCTGGGGGAAAGCTGGGCGGGACTTAGGCGGGACTTCCACTTGAGTGGCAGCCCGTCCGTAGCGTTCCGCGGCTGCCCTGGCCTCGGGGGGGGGGCTCCTGCTCGCTGCGGGGGACAGGTGAGGGTCGCGCCGGGTGCCTGGGCGAGCAGCGGGGGGGCGCTAACCGGGGGCAGCCCCCCCCAGGCCAGGACAGCTGCGGAACGCTACTTGACGGGCAGCCAATCACGCGGAAGCCCCGCGTAAGTCCCGCCCAGCGTTCCCCTGGATCATTTGTAGATCCCATCGCTGGAACAAACATTCCCTTACCTTGAGGAGGCCTCCGTGGTTACTACTCCACTGCAGAATGTAGGACATGCCCATTGGCACAGCTATGTCAGCGCTGGGAGGTTGGTTAGGATTGTGCCCTAAGGTTGGCAAACTGGGAGGTAAATCCCACCCATTGCATTAGGGTATCCCTCACCCAATCTTTTCCTCCCCTCACCCCATTTTCTCTTCTTTTTTAGGCCACGGATTATTGACAGACAAAGATGGACAAACGTATGAAGGATGCTTCCACAAAAACAAAAGGCATGGAGTCGGAAAAATGATTTTCAAGTAAGTTCTTCTGTCTGGGTCTTTTAATAATAAGCCAAAAAGCAGGAGAGTTTGTGTTCTGAATAAACTATCTAGTAAGACTTCAGTGGCCGAAGCCAAGGCCTGTGGCAAGCCTGGGCAGAAACAGACCTGGATAGGCCAGGGCAAGACTGGACAGCACAATAGTGAAAAAAGCAGACACCTGGTTCATACGATCACCGTAATCTAAACCACAATTTGATCCAACCTCAGTGAGATAACAACCCACAATTCCCCAGATTCATACAACATGCAGAGCTGCAGTTTTTTCTTACACTGAAAGCCAAAGATTCACTCTCCTCCTCTCGCATGGAGAATTGAGGGAGCATGTGAGTCTGAAGCTCACAGCAGTTTGTTCGCTATCATCTCACCCAGAGGTTCCCAACTTGGGGGTTGAGACCCCCAAGCCATGTCCCCGTTTTCAGGGGGCCACAAAGAGCTTGGGGCAGCCATCTTAGAAAGCTGGGCACCACCATTTTGCCTAGAGAAGAGGCTTCCCCATTCAACTGTCACTTTCTCAATGCTTGTGGCTGCGAGGGAAATTAGCCTTGCTATGGGCTTGTCTTGGTGTGTGCACTTGTGTGTGATGAAGTCTCCCAGGTCTCTTTCCAAGTAGGCATTTCTATGTGCATGCCTAGGTGAGCCTTAGCACATGGGAAAGAGGAAGGCAAATACTCTCAAGTCTATCTAAAATTTGGCTTTGCCACCTTGATGAGCAACGGCCTAGAGAAGCCACAGTACGTTCTGTGCCATGTTGTTCTCAGTGCTGAATCAAACGCTGAACTCAGAATTCATTTGGAACATTCTAAAAAGGATGCGGCGCTCTTTTGACTTTCAAAAAGTGTGATTTATTAAACCCAATGACTTTAGTTCCTGTTTAATGACATCACTTCTTGCCCTAGATCCCAACAGGTGGTTGTACCTAAAGAAGGGAGTCCTGGTGCAAAGAAGATTGGGTACCACTGGTCTGATCTAAGAATATTCTCCTGCTTTGTTTTTTTTAGAAATGGGGATGAATATGAAGGAGATTGGATCCTGGACCAGAGACAAGGTCACGGAGTGCTTCACTGTGCTGATGGAACTGTGTATGAGGTACCTATAGAAAAGTTGTGGGAATCTATACAGTGAGTCATTCACCTATCCACTCTCTCCACCCAGGAATCTCTCCCAGCAATCTGGGTGGACCAAGTCTTTTCCTCTGCAGTTTCCATATTTTCTAGAAGTTGTTATTTCAAAAATTATAATCTGTTTCCTTTTCTTGGGGCAAAGAGTTTGTAACAAAACTCTCTGATTTACTTTGCAATGTATTTTTTTTTGTTCTGCTCAGCAGCTGGATTTTTGGGCAAGAATACCTCCTTTATACTGATATTCGCCACCTGCAGTTTTCACATACATTTAATTTTACTGAAAAATTGAGCTCCTCTGACCAGTTATCCAAGGGTTCCCTTTTACTCCATTGGAAGGAAGTCGAACACCAATGGGATGTTGTTGCTCTTAGGCTCATGTCATCTTCCTTCTTCCCAGTGTATTGTGGTTGGAGTGCACTTTTTTCTTGGCTCCCCCAGGCCTCTATCTGGTACATTCCCCTGCTTCATCTCTACTTTTTCTGGCTGCCCTGCCATCCTCTGCAACACATGGCTTGTCCTTTCGCGTTGCTCACGGAAGGCAGACATGCCACTCATCCGTAATAATGTCGGAAATTAAAAAGCGGGCACCTGCTGATGACCTGTCTGTTCAGATGCCGGGCACCCGCAGCAGCTGCCTTCCCGCACACGCCTACAACGAATCTGGTGCTTTTCTATCTGAGCAGAAATAATCTTGCGGCCGCCTGTGCCAGGGGAAAATCTTCTTTGGTGCCAAGGGCTGGCTTGGCTGAGGATCCAACAGCCTTTCTCCAAACTGATAAAAGGCTTTAAAGCAGAGAAGGGGCAAACCTTCTCTTCTCAGGGCCACACTGTGGTGTGGAAGTTGACTCCATTTAATCAGGGAGAAATCCCCAGGGAGTTTTCAACGGCCTGATTCTATCCATATGAACTCAGGCGTAAACCCTGCTACAGGTTTAGTAGGACTTACTGTGGTGGCATGTGGACACAGGATTGCAGTCTTGGACATGTAAAACTGCTTTATGCTGAGTTAGACCATTGGGTCATTTAGCCAGGGCTGGTCCACCTATGAGGCAGACTGAGATGGCTGCCTCAGGAGCAGATTGGAGGGAGTGCTCTCTCCTTCCATTCACCTTTACTGCTCCATCTCATCTTCTTCCCACTCTCTTTTTCTAATCCAGGGAGTGGGAAGAGCACAAGTTGGCACATCACCAGGTAAGGGGGTAAGCATTTGGCACACCCCATCAGGGACCAGATTGCCTTGGGCCAGCCCTACATCTAGGCCAGAACTGTGTGCTGTGAGTGACAGTGGATCTCAAAGCTTAATTGAGAAAGTTTTCCCAGCTCTGTTACTCAAGATCCTATTAACTGGAGATAACACTGCTGTGGCTTCATGGCAGAATTGAATTTCACAATTGTTGTGCGTGGTCAGGGTATGCTTGGAGGCAGGTGGCTTATTGGAGTGGGAGGGGGCAGATAGAGGCTTGGCTGGTAGGCCAAACTGATATTTGTAGACCCTGCTTCCGTTTTAGTTTTGCAGTACATCACAGAAGGGTGACCATTTTCCAAGGCGGCAAACACACCATGCGGTATAAAAACTGGCGACTTAGATTTGTTGAATTAAGCATGCTTTTTGTCCTTTAAGGAATTTGTCCTTTAAGCATGCTTTTTGTGGCCTGGTTGCCACTAATTCCCCACACAAACACCATACCTTCACTTCCCACATTTCCCAGAAATCTCAATGTAGTTTATGTAGCAAAAGAAATTTTGAAATACTTCCCTATCCCTAGAGGTGTTTTCAAATGGTGTTGTTTATTTTACTCAAAAGGCAGCCCATTGGGCTTCAGTAGCGTTTAGGCTATAGCCAGTAGTGCTATCCAGCCGGTACGCTGGGCGGGACTTACGTTTGATCGGCAGTCCGCCCGTTGCGTCACGCCATGTTCCGCTGCTTTCCCGCACCCGTTGCGTTTCCATGCAGCGGGTGGACTGCCGATCAAACGTAAGTCCCGCCCAGCGTACCGGCTGGATAGCACTACTGGCTATAATCCTGCCTTACACACCGGAAACAAACACCTCTACCTTTTCCAAAAGAAGATGGAAGAGTGATGCTGTGCTGGGATGAGCCGGGACAAATGTTTCCGCGTCCAGCACACATGACTGGGTGGGAGCCTAGAGTGGAGAATCGACAGTCGAAACGCCGTATCTGAAGCTCCCGATGGAGTGGGGAGCTCTCAGAGGTCTCAGTGGCTAGGAGAAGAGAGCGTCTCATTCCTTCTTGCTTTCAGCCACTTGATGGCTCTCTAACATTTCCTTTCAGAGTCCCTGCTTTAACTGTCCAAGGCCTTGACTTCCTTCAGCCATTCTAGTGCCGTTGACTGTGGTCAGGGGGTTATCTAACTGGGCAAGAGGCACTTTTTCAAGTGGTGTCCTCTTATATTTAGCAGGGGGAGAGCAATTGTCCCTCTTCACCCCAGCACGGTGTCTTTCTCGTGGCTGTTGCTTGTGGTGTTCTCCATTCTTCTAGATTGTGAGCCCTTTTGGGACAGGGAGCCATTTAACTTTAATGTTGTTATTTGCCTGTAAACCGCTTTGTGAACTTGGTGTTGAAAAGCGGCATATAAGTATGATTGATTGATTGATTGATTGATTGATTGATTGATTGATTGATTGATTGATTGATTGATCTAGCTCAGAGGTCACCAGAGGCGGGGCCAACAAGGGGCCCGAGTAGAGCAGGCTGTTGTGGGGACTGAATAACTGCAGAGTGGCTTCCAGCCAGTGGTTCCGAGTAAAGCAAGGGGAGAACAGGGCTGGTGAGAGAGCAGGCGTGACCTGGGGCCGTGGCTTTTGCCGAGTGTGTGGGAAGCCGCCCTTGTGCAGGTTCCTGTCTCTGAATCCAGCAAAGCGGGCAGTTCAGGCCTGACCAGGGGGGCTGGGCAGCTCTCCCTGCTAGGATAGGCTGAGGTTTGGAGGACTTTGGAGGCCTCCTCTGTTAATGGGTGTTGCTTTCATGTCCTCTGGGTCTGGATGGGTCACTGTTGGAAAACGAATGCTAAGGCGGGCAGACCTTAGATGCAGGGGCGGCTTGGTGCAAGGGCCCATGCTGACGCTTAGCCACCCTCTGAAGGGGCAAGAGGCCACGCTGCTCCCCCACTGCTGCCTGGTAAGCCAGGCCCACGGCAGCAAGCTAGGGGGAGCCAGCATGGCTTTGGAGCAGGCACTGACCATCTTCTCTGTCCCCCAACGTTGCTGGAGCAACCACGAGGACAATCCTTGCTTCTCTTTCCAGACCCCTCTTTTTCCACTTGTTTTTGCTATGTATATCTTGTGAATCTACTTGTTGGGGGAAAAAAATGTACCATTTTGTCTTGAAGAATCTACGAATACCATAGTCTTCTGAATTCTGGGAGAGGACAGAGGCAGTGTTGTCATCCAGGCGGAACGGCCCGGAACCCCGTTCCGCTAGTTCCGCGGAGGTCCCGGGCCGCTCTGCTGCCTCGGAGGATGGGCGAGCTGCTGCTGGGCCCGCCCGCCGTCCCTTGCGTCCGGAATCGCTCTAAAATGGAGCGATTCCGGCGCAGTGAGGCTTGGGGAGGCGTGGCAGCCCTCCGCCATAGGGGCGGAGGGCTGTCAATCATCCAAGCGTTCCGGTAGTTGGCGCGCTCGGATGACATCATTGGACAGAGGTAAAGTAACTCTGGCATCCTCCCATCCACTCTTGATGGGCTTGGGCGGGCTTTGGATATGCCCAGAATCAATGCGGGAAAGGACCACAAAGAACGCGTCTCGGAAATTCCCTCGGGTGTGTGCGTGATGCTGCAGTCAGTCCAATGGCCTTTCAATACAAGCCAACGCATTTTCGTTTCTCCAGAAAGGCAGCAAAACTAGGATTGTAGCCCCCGGTGGGCAGCCATCCTTTGGCTGTGGCCAGGACGTGCTGCACACATAGAATAAAGAAAGGCTGACTTGGAGGCAAAGGGTTTTGTTAGGCCTGAGTAGTCAGTCAGTTACACCTAGGCTGGGTCAGCTGACTGCACCTAGCCCAGCATTGTCCTGTTGGAGGTCATCCTTTCTCCAAGATGGCCCTTTCTACAAGATGCCTTTCTCTTGCAGGGCCCGGGTGTGAGAGGTGAGGTCATGGGGACAGGCTGCAGAAAGGCCCTAGTCCAAGATTCCCCACTGGTGCCTTGACCTAATTTGATGCCTTGTAACCATAATCATTACTATACTGATTGCACATTTGACGTGCATGGCCCATTATTGAGCAAAGGCAGACAGATCCCTGCCCTGAGGAGTCTACTGTCTGAAATTGCGCGTACCCTGCCCCACTATTCCCGCTCCACAGCCAAAGCGGGTGCTTCTGTAAAGAGCTGTATTTGGAGAAATCTTTGCTGCGCATCTCCCTGCATTGTTCAAGCCGGCAGGATGCTACTTGGTTAAAATTAGCTCATGTTTTGCAATTATTTACATTATTAAAAATTCCGGGGATTGCGTGTTCCTAGATCTGTTAGTCATCCTATTTGCGTCTCCACCGCTGTATATATATACGTGTGACCTAAAGCTCCACAAGTCCGCCAACAGCAATAATCGTTCAGGATAATTGAGGGTGGCTGATGCATAAAAGCCTTGTATGTTGTCGTTTTTGCTGAAGAAACTGAGGAACAAAGTGAGTGCGGTTAATACTGTGTTGCTCTATGTAGTGCATGCTCAGCAGCTGGGAATCTGGTGTGGAATATAGACTCCTGGGAAACTTCATTATTTTGAAAATAAACCTACATGTTTCTAGTCCTCATGATTATGGGGTGGGGGTGTGGCTTGGAAACAATGCTTATCTTTTGTTTTGGGTTTTGGTGTTTGTTTGTTTTTTCCCTACCAGGAGAGTCTACCTGTAATTGATGCTTTTGCATAGGTATGTCCCTGCTTTGAGTCCTTGGCATTTTCTGTTGTAAGGCTGAGAGAAACCCTGAAGGAGCCAACCCCAGACAGTGTAGTCAGTTCTGAGCTTGATAGACCATTGGTCAGACTCTACACAAGGCACTATCTTGAGTTCACAATCCTCCACCAGCATAATTAAAAGCGCCCAAAGCCTCTTTGATTTCCATGTGGGCTGGCTGGTCTCGAACAATCGGCAGCGGCCAGCCCTTCACCAGAGCAGGTTGCAAGATGTGCCTTTTGGAAGCAAAAGCTTCTCCTTTGCAGGTGGGGAAAATGCCTAGAAGGTTAGCCACCTGTTCAGCGTCGTTAACAGGTGTATCGAGCAGCAGGCCTTCCTCCGGGAAAGAAGGCAAACGGAATGCAGCCAAAACACACAAAGACGCGGGGATCGGGAAAGGCTGCCGCACAGCACCTGCTAACTGGAAGCAGCGCGGAAAGCAGAGCCCGTGCGGTGGTGGCAGCAGCGATGGAAAGAGGGAAAGGCTGTCCACAGGAACTGTTCTTGTGCCTGGGGGCAGCCCTCGCCCACTCAAAGAGTGCGTCCTTTGAGTGCCGATGCTTCTAGGTACAGTCATACCATCTCCAGGGTCTTATTTTGTAGGGCAGGGAAAGGACCATAGGCAGTCCTAGTCCAAGCCGCAATCCTGTGCCCACTTTCCTGGGAGCCAGCCCTCTCGAGCCCAGTGGGACTGACTTCTGAGTAGACATGGCTAGGATTGCGCTTCTAGTCAGCTGAGACAGTCCTTGTCTGGATGGACCTTAAGGTCTGGTTCAGCAATACAAGGCAGCTTCTTTTATATATGTTATATAAATGAGATGGTATGTTCCATGTGTTTATATACTACCAGGCCGTAAGAGCAATGTAATAGTGGGGGGGGGGGGTGCTATCGTCCTCCCGATCAAAAACTTGAAGGTGACCTTGAAATGAGGAAACAAATCAGGGCAGTGACCAAGAGAGACAGGATTGTAATCATGGGGGGCTTCAATTATCCTCATATTGACTGGGTCAACTGCTGCTCTGGTCAAGAAAGAGAGGCCGGATTCCTTGACATGGTAAATGACTGTGCCTTAGAGCAGCTAGTCACGGAGCCGACCAGAGGACAGGCGACTCTGGATTTAATATTGTGTGGTACTCGGGACCTAGTTAGGGATGTAAGTGTTACTGAGCCATTGGGGAACAGTGACCATGCTGCGATTGGTTTTGCCATGCATGTCCAGGAAAGAGTGCAGAGCAAATCTGACACAAGAACCTTGACTTTCGAAGGGCAGATTTCCATCAGATGAGGAGGCTAGTTAGAAAGAAATTGAAAGGGAAGGTAAAAAGAGTCCAATCCCTCCAGGCTGCGTGGAGGCTGTTTAAAATAACAGTAGTAGAGGCCCAGCAGAAGTGTATACCGCAAAGAAAAAAGGGTTCGACAAGGTCCAGGAGGGTGCCTGCATGGCTGACAAACGAAGTTAGAGAAGCTGTGAAGAGCAAGGAAGCTTCTTTCCGTAAATGGAAGTCTTGCCCCAGTGAGGAGAATAAAAAAGAACATAAACTCTGGCAAAAGACAAGTAAGAAGGTGATACGGGAGGCCAAGAAAGCGTTTGAGGAACGCATGGCTCATAAGGGGGAATAATAAAAGCTTCTTCAAATGTGTTAGAAGCAGGAAACCTGCCAGAGAGGCGGTTGGCCCGCTGGATGGTGAGGGAGGGAAAGAGGAGATAAAAGGGGACTTGGAGATTGCAGAGAAATTGAATGAATTATTTGCGTCTTCACAGCAGAAGAACTTGGGCAGATACCACAGCCCGAACAGCCCTTCCTAACTAAGGAATTAAAGCAGATAGTGGTTAATAAAGAAGATGTTTTAGATCAAATTGATAAACTACATATAAATAAGTCACCAGGCCTAGATGGTATACACCCAAGAGTTATTAAGGAACTAAAGAACGAAGTTGCTGACCTCTTAACTAGAGTATTCAACTTGTCCCTTCAAACGGCCACGGTGCCAGAGGATTGGAGGATAGCCAATGTCACGCCAATCTTTAAAAATGGGAGAAGGGGGGACCCTGGAAACTACAGGCCGGTCAGCCTAACGTCTGTTCCGGGTAAGATGGTGGAAAGCCTCATCAAAGATAAAATCCTAAAACACGTAGAGGAACAAGTACTGCTAAAAGAAAGTCAGCATGGCTTTTGTAAGGGTAGGTCTTGCCTCACAAACCTTTTGGAATTCTTCGAAAAGAATTCCAAACAGGCACGTGGATGTGGGTGAATCGGTGGATATCATATACCTGGATTTTCAGAAGGTGTTTGACACAGTCCCCCACCAAAGGCTGCTGAAGAAGCTTCACAGTCAGGGAATAAGAGGGCAGGTCCTCTTATGGATCCAGAATTGGTTGAGGGCCAGGAAACAGAGAGTGGGGGTCAATGGGCAATTTTCACAATGGAGAGAGGTGAAAAGCGGAGTGCCCCAGGGATCTGTCTTGGGGCCCGTGCTTTTCAACTTATTCATAAATGACCTGGAGACAGGGATAAGCAGCGAGGTGGCCAAGTTTGCAGATGACACTAAACGTTTCCGGGTGGTGAAAACCAGAAAGGATTGTGAAGAGCTCCAGAAGGATCTCTCCAAATTGGGGGAATGGGCAGCCAAATGGCAGATGCGTTTCAACATAGACAAATGTAAAGTAATGCACATTGGAGCCAAAAACCAAAACTTCACCTATAGGCTAATGGGTTCTGAGCTGTCTGTGACAGCTCAGGAGAGAGATCTTGGGGTGCTGGTGGACAATTCAATGAAGGTGTCGACCCAGTGTGCGTCAGCAATTAAGAAGGCCAATTCCATGCTTGGGGTCATTAAAAAAGGGGTTGAGAATAAAACAGCCAATATTATCATGCCATTGTACAAATCGATGGTAAGGCCGCACCTGGCATATTGTGTCCAGTTCTGGTCACCGCATCTCAAAAAGGACATAGTGGAGCTGGAAAAGGTGCAGAAGAGAGCGACAAAAATGATTATGGGGCTGGGGCACCTCCCTTATGAAGAAAGACTGCAGCGTTTGGGGCTCTTCAGCCTAGAAAAAAGGCACCTGAGGGGGGACGTGATTGAGACATGCAAAATTATGCATGGAAGGGATAGAGTCGATAAAGGGATGTTCTTTTCCCTCTCTCACAACACCAGAACCAGGGGGCATCCGCTAAAACTGAGGGTTGGGAGAGTTAAAACAGATAAAAGGAAGTATTTTTTTACCCAGCGGGTAGTTAATCTGTGGAACTCTTTGCCACAGGAGGTGGTGATGGCGTCTGGTCTTGATGCCTTTAAGAGGGGATTGGACGGATTTCTGGAGGAAAGGTCCATCATGGGCTATAGGCAATGATGGATTGTGCAACCTCCTTACAAAGGTGGAGGGCTACTGGTACTGGGTGCAAGGGAGTGGCAACAGGATGCAAGCATCTTGTGGTCTCATGCCTCCCTGGGGCACCTGGTGGGCCGCTGTGAGATACAGGAAGCTGGACTAGATGGGCCTTTGGTCTGATCCAGCAGGGCTCTTCTTATGTTCTTATGTCATAGCCTGTTCCCAACTTTGTCTCTTGGGCTGTTCCAACAACCATCGCCCGAGTGGCTGCCCAGCACACTCCGAAAGACCCAGGAAAGAGTACTTGTGCATCTCCCGCCCTTCAGGCCAGCTATTTTCAACCAGTGTGCCACGAGTGGTCTGCAGTGTGCCGTGAGAGTTTGGGAAATTATTTATGTATTTATTTAAAAACCAGCATTTATTAATAGGCGCATTGAGGGATGTGAGCCCCACACCAGCAGCATGGTGTGCCTGGTCGAAAAAGGAAGGTGTGCCTTGACCATTTTAGCATCTTGCCAGTGTGCCATGAAATTAAAAAGGTTGAAAATCGCTGCATCAGGCCACCCCCTGACCCTGTACGGTCAAAGTGCATGAGGCAGAAAGTCATCCCCCTCATTACACTCACCCCACCCTGTGATTATACCAAGTGTGGGCTCGGAGATGTGCTTGTGCTTGCTCCTCTTTGTGCATTGGGCGGCCAGCCACATGCCTGTCGTGTAAACCAGGCTTTTTGCCATGCTCTCAAAACCCCTGGATTTTAAATGGGGGTGGGGGGAAGCAAGCAGATGAAAAACAGGGCCATTCAGATTTGGGCTGGCCCAGTTCCCAGTGGGCTCTAGATGAGTTCCATGAGACAGAATAAAAATGGAGAAGGGGGTAGAACCTTCCTCTCCCCCTGGCACTGGGTTCAGCGGTTCAGTTGGCATCTCCTGCCGTCTCCCCCAGTCCTGGGTGGGGAGTCTGTTGACACGGTGAAGAGCAGTGCTCCGGATTATTTCATTTAAAAAGGCAAAAAGTGGAAGCAATGGGTTGAAGCCAAATAATGGAAGTTGTTTGGGCTCGGGATCAATCAAACAGTAGCTTATGGAAATGATACGCTGTCAGAGGCATGCACAATGAGACTGAAGTAACCAAAATTAATTGCAATAAAGGCATAATCGCTGCTCAGTTAGGAATAGAAACACTATCAATTAAGTGGAAATTGCTTCCTCAATGTTAAATACATGTTTCTCGCAATTCATTTCAAAACACCTGTACCTTATTGATAAGCAGAAGCCTCCCAGTTTCTCTCGCAGCAGCGCTCCTGAACGGAAGCAGTGTCTGAGACGTAGGGCGATACCTTTTTGGTTTCGACCCAGTCTAAATCCTACATCAGAACAGGGGAAAACGACCCTCGCCAACCCAAGCGTCTGACTGCCATCGATCAGTGACAGCGACCAGCGAGACAAGGAGCCTTGCGGCATTCCACGTGCAACTCTTGACACCAGGAGACCATGGGCCAGGCCTGCTGAATGGTCTCCCCAATATTCGTCACATTAGAAACGGCTGCAGGGCCAAATCCTGCCATCTCCCCTGGCTGCCGCGGGATGCCGCACTGGCCCTTTTGGTACTGCTGCTCCTGGGCAGTCCAGGACTGGGCTGACCATCCCCTGTTTTTGCTGTCTTTCTCAAGGGAGGAGGGCATCCTGGTGCACATATGTGTGTAGCTTCTCGGGTCCATGCCCAGCAAGTGTGTTATTGAGGTCTTTCCCTCTGGATCAAGGATCTCCATAAGCTACGGGTCTGCCTCCTGTGAGAAAACGGGGCGATCTTGTGAATGAGGCTGTAGCTCGGAGGTGGACCGAGTGCTTTGTGTGCAGAAGATCCCAGTTCAAAGACAAAGTCAGACCATTAGGGCCGGTGAGCCACTCCTATCATGCAGACAATATGGTCCAGTCGCTTTGGACACAGATATAATAGAGGGTTTGTTTCATCCTGGTCCTCAGTGGGAGCTTCTCTTGGAGCAGTGCATCGATGGACCAAGAGAGAGAGAGAGAGAGAGCTGGGGCAGGCCTGCCCAACAGTATTCCCTTGCCTTCGTAGCAGGCCATCTGGATGAACTTCACAGGCTTCAAGCATGCTCTGGAGCAGTCCCTTTTGCTTTTGGAGATGATTCCGGAGCAAATGTGTTGTATACTTTGGCACCGGCAATCTGTTAACACCTTTCGGAGTCCCTCCAGGCTCCCTGGTGGTTTGGAGGTTTTGTTGTTGTTTTTTCCCCTCTGCTTTTGCTTTTTCCTCCAGCAAAGTGAAGTGAGTTTTCCACTGCAGCCTGCAGCATGTTGAATTTTTACTTTGGTCAAATGGAAGCTTTGGGAAAGGATCGGCTCAGCAGAGCGTCTTAACCCAGCTGTTTGGAATTCAGGCTCTTGTGGGTATTGGCCTCTGCAGGTGCACAGGAACCTGCTGTCTCGTCTGTCTTGGTCTGTCTAGCTCAATATTTGCCTGCACGGACAGGCAGGAGGCTCGGGTCTTTCCCAGCCCAATTCGGAGATGCTGCCAGGGACTGAAACTGAAACCCTCTTGTTGCATGCAAAGCAGAGGCTCCGCCATTGAGCTGTTTGGCAAAAGTTGGCACATCTACAGAACCATTGGCCAAAGTTGCTATATACAGAGTTGGATCATTGATTCATCTGGCTCAGTGTTGTTGCGCTAACTGGCAGTGGCTCCTCAGGGTTTCGGGGGGGGGGGCGGCGCTTTCCCAGCCCTACCTGGAACAGCTAACCATGAAAGCCAAGATCTGCTTCGCACAGAACTGGTGGTTCGCTTCTGAACATTTCCTCAGTAAATAACCCAGGTATACAGTGAGCCGTCAATTTAACAGGCCTCCATGTAACAGACTTATGGGCATTGTCCGCTTTTCAGGAAAAAAAAATATGAGTCCTATATCTAGTGCATGCATTGACATGTGTCATGTGCAACATGTGGCTGTGTGTGTGTGTGTGTGCACGCTTGCATGTGTGTGTGCGTGCATTTGGATTTAACCGACTTCCTGCATTGAATGGCACTCCTTCCCTACGGTTAGTCCATTTCATTGAGGGTTCACTAATACAGGTCACACGATGACGGCTGTACGGAGCTGCCTTATAAGAGTCCGATCGCAGGGCCGATGGAAGAGTCGGCTGCTCTGACAGGCCGTGGTTCTCCAGGGTCTCAGGCAGTTATCTTTCTCAGCGCTTACCGTCCAAAAGCATCTCCACTGAAGACGCCCAGTATCGAACCTGGGACCGTATTGCGTTCCAGGCGTGGGCCATTCCCAAGCTATGGCACTGGAGAGGACTCGGTGGAAAGAAAGGCAGAGCCGGTTTTAATGGGAAACCCCGAGCCCAAGATCGCCAGCCCCTGAAAGGTTGCTCTGTCTCCCCTCTCTCCGCACTGCTGCCTGGATGGTGAGCAGCGTCCCCCTTTCCTCCTACCCCCACCCCACCCCAAGAGCCCCCTCTGTTGCTCCGGCTGTTCACGCGCTTGGCATCCTTTTGCCACACGCGACTAGCGCGGATGAGGCTTTCGAGAATGTCAGCGTTTGCAAACGTCTCCATGTGTTACATTGCTAAGCAACTTTTAGAAGCGCTCACCCCCACTCCTCCCGCCATCTGGGAGAAGAGGCTGGTCTAGGCAGGCCTGCCAGAGGGAGACGGAGGCGGCGGCGGCGGCGGCGGCAGCGGCCACACTGTGTTGGGGGAGGGGGCTGAGGGAGCAGCCACTGATGCAAACAGCGAATGAAATGTGAGAACTGGCAGAGTGTGGACTGTGGGGTATTTTATTGTTACTTTTTTGAATGTGTACAGATGATGCACGATGACAGTAACAACACATTCTGGTGCAGTCCCAGATTTCGCCCTCCACCCCCTCTCCCCCTGGCACGTTGGCTCAAACATGGCGTGGCGTTTCGAAGTTGGTGGCCCTGAGACGCCCCAGAGCTTGGTTGGCGGCAGCAGGGCCGTCAGACCCCCAGAGCTGTTGAATCGCAGGTGCCTCGGTCGGGTCGGTCGGGCTTGGACTGCTGTCTCACGGAGCTGTTGTGAAGGGGCAAGCGGCTGGGAGGCGGGGGGCAGGCGGGGGGGCAGGGGGCAGGCAGCAGTGGGAACAGATCAGGTCCCAGGTGGTGGCGGGTCTGGCAGTGGGTCTCATGCAACCGGTATTCATTGATTGATGCGGGTTGTGGCACAAAAAGGGTTGAGTGTCGTCGGTCGAGAGTGTTGCCCGTGGCTGTTTTCCCAAGGAGGAGGGTGTGGTTCACGTTGGACGCCTGCAGGCACCACAACATCTGGGCTGGGGCAAGAGCTGTTGCCACCTTTAACAGCTGTTGCTGTTAACCCCTGCTAACTGGGCAAGAGGCACTTTTCCAAGTGGTGCTCCTCTTATACTGAGCAGGGGGAGAGTAATTGTCCCTCTTCACCCCTGCGCAGGGTCTTTCTAGTGGCTGCTGCTGGTGGTGGTCTGCCATTTAACTTCATTATTATTATTTGCCTGTAAACCGCTTTGTGAACTTGTGTTGAAAAGCGGTATAAAAATTTGATTGATCGGTTGATCGGTTGATCTCGTCCCTTCCATTGTGATGGACCTGTCCACATTACTTTTGTCATTGACACTGGCAGCTCCTTCGGCTCTCCTCTCCTCTCCTCAGAGCCGGTGGCAGAACCAGACTCGGAGCGCAGTCCTAAGCACGGCTTTGGTGTGCTGCGCTGTGGCACCTCTGCCCGGCGCCATTGGGCTGCTGCCGCCACCGCTGCCAGTGTCAGCTCTTATATGCCGCCACTTCTTCTCTGCCTCCCTCTCAGCTGTTCTGTGTCCTCAACGTCCCGTAAGGTACTGGAATGTTAGGAAGCTCCTGGAGCCAGGGTGGGGGAAAGGGGGTGTTAGAAGTGTGTTTTTCTTTTCATCTTAAAACTTCATACATTTTTGCATGCCTGCGGGTTCTCTCCTACACATAGGAAGCATTGCTTTTTGTAGCGGGGTGGGGTGGGGTGGGGTGGGGTGGAGGGTAGGCTCTGTTCCACTTCAAAGCCGATAGCCACACAACCCCTTTTTCGCCTGCTGTTAATATATGTGATTATATCCTACAACTCCTTCAAGGGTTGAACCAGGAATTAGGGTTGGAAGGAGGGGTGCCATGAAGTTAAAAAGCACTCCCTTCTGTGGCGCTCCTTCAGTGTGGGTGGTGCTTTGGTGAGAACAGTTCCCTGCCCCAAAGGGCTTGCAGTCTTGATACTGGCGCACGGAGGGAAAGGAATGGAGGCAGAAGCAAACAGGAGGATGCTTTCCTCTTTTTGTTCAGCTGCAGGTACTTTGCTCAGTTGTTGGATGTTATCACTGTACTCTTCTGGAAGCCGCTATCACAGTCATTCTGAGGTGCAGAAAATGAAACGAACCTCAACATGGGTGCCGGAAAACAATGTGCAGTGTGTCCAAGAGAGTGTGTGTGTGTGGGGGGGACTTCGCTCCATCCTGCAAACCTTTTTACCTGCCTCCGCACACCCCAGAACTGCTGGCGTCTGGAGTGGTCCCCTGGGGACAGGGCCGGAGAGGGTGGGGACACTTCCTCGGGCCCAGCGGAGGCTTAATAAGTGCACGTTGGCAGGCAGACGTTGGCATCTCCTCCCACGCCTCCAACACCTGCGAAGGGGGTCAAGCGGCTTTTAAAAAAACTTCAAGAAGGAGCGCGTTTGCCTGCCTCTTTACAGCAATATTTCTAAGTAGAAGAATTTCCATGGAACGCTTTAGAACAGTGATGGAAAGAACAGAATCAGCTCAGTTGCTGCAGCAACCTGCTTCTTTCCACGGCTTGCTTTTCAGCTGCCTGTGCAACCGTTCTGCCTCTTCTCTCCCCCCCCCTCTATTTTGGATGCTAGTTGCTAAGGGTGTAAAAAAGAGAGAGTGGCAGAATCTGAGTCTCCAGATCCATCTGGGATTCGATGGTGGCTCAGATAAATTTAGAGTCTGTAGTAGCACTTGGTTTCGTGCAAGCCACCAATTGTCAGGCGGCAGCGCCAGGAAGCCAGCCGACTGCCACGCACAATTTTATATAAAAAAAAAATATAGAGAGATAGATAAATAAGGATTTGCATTTGTGGCCCAGTGGATGTCTAGAGATTTTCAGCATGGGGAACAGAGGGAAGTAGGAGGTCTGAGCTCTCAGAGCCCCATAACTCTCGTGGCTCTGGTGCCTGCTGGCCTGAAATGCCCACTGCCTTGTGCGTGTGTTTTTCTTCCCACCCCCAGTGTCGCATACGCACTTTGGCAAAGGGGGCAGCAGCAGCACCTCCCACACCCAGATTTCTAGCTTTGCTTGGCGTGAGTCTGGAAGCCTGGAGTTGCCTGCTCTGACAGCCGTTGCCGAGTGATGCCTCATGCCCCTTTTCGAAATCCGGTCTGCCGGCTTTTGGTTCGCCCCTGTTCGCATCCCGGCAGTAATGATGCCTGGCATTCTGGAACTGGCGCAGTCTCCCAGTTGGTAAAGGCTTCAAACGCTGCGTCCCCTACTCTGACTCTGCCTGCACACACAGGCATGTACACGAAGGTGCTGCCTACATATCCACCCTGACGAGTAGCAGCTCTGCAGGGTTTCAATTAAGAAGCTCAGCCTGGAAGCTTTGGCATGCAAAGTAGGCGCTCTCCTGGAAGCTCTCGCTCTGCCTGTAACATCTTCTCAGAAAGTTGCTTACAGGAACCTTTCTGGTTCGTGTCGTTGTTCCAAACTTGGCTGAAAGCGGCTTACAAATGTCCAAAGCCCAACATAGCGGTCAGTAAACAGCTAAAACCTCATAGCTGGGATACATTAAGGACTGCCCCCTCCCAGATGAGACAGCCCATCCCTTAAGGCCATCCAGTCAGTCAGAATGTGCCACCACATGTGCCACCACAGTCAGAAGCTCAGCTGGTTGCAACTGGGGTAGGGGCTTCTCTGTGGCAGCTCCAGAGCTGTGGCACTTCCTCCCAGTTGCATTATGAACTGAACCATCCCTGTTAGCCTTCCGGCATGGCCTGAAAAGTTATACCAATCAGCATTTACGACCTCTTAACGTTTAATATAACTGTCATTAAATTATTACTATTGCTGCTTTATCTGTTTGATTTTTTTCCTACTTTATTTTCCATTATATTGTGTTTTACTTTTTTTTTTTTGTTAGTCTTTTATTATAGAAGGGAAAAGCAGGGTAAGCTGTTTTAAAATAAATAAGCCTAGCCCAAGAGACATGCTGAAAGAATCGATGTGAAATTAAAACAACGTTCAGTGAAGACCGAAATCTCTCATAAGAAAATGGTCTGGGGAGCTGATGAAAGAAATTTTTTTGCCAGGCATCCTTGAGCAGGGGTGGTGCCACCACCAAAAATGCCCCGTTCCTCATCCCCAGCTTTTCTTGCTCCCCTCTTTCATGGTAGCACAAGCAGGGCCTCCATCGATTATCTCAGCACATGGAGCAGGAAAAGGAGTTCCTTTGAGTAGTTTCCCCGCATGCCGACTAAAGCCACTTAAGCCTCAAACAGCTGTGCTTGTGAATGGGGCCAGTCCCCACATTTAGCTGTGGGCCCCCCACTCCTCAAGCAAAGTGCTATGCACGTGTGAACCAACCCAAGGGTTGTTTTTCGTAATGAGGTCTGCTGTGTGAGGTCCTTTCAGAACGTTGGCTATCAGCCCCCATTCCCGAGACGGAATTTGCCCCTTCATTGTGTCTGGGTGCTGCCCTTGGGAGGGGCTACGACTCAGGGCTAGAGCATCTGCTTCACACGAGCAGGTCCCACGTTCAGTCCCCTGCATAGGGCTGGGAAAGACCCCTGTCTGCCGCCAGTCAGGGTGTTGCCGGGTAGGAAAGGCCAGTGATCCGAGTAAGAGCGCAAGGGCTGTCTCCCAAGACCTCATTCTTCAGCAGCTTTGCAATGCGTGCATGTGCAGTGTGGAAGAACAGCAACATGCTTTTTTGTCCTTACATGGGGCAAAGACGCCGTGCGCGATCTCCCCCACAACGCAGTTCTGTTCCTTGACGTGCCATGGCAAGCTCCGGAGTCCGACAGGCTTAGTTCTCTCAGAGCCCGCCTCTATTTAGAGGTCAGACTGGAGTGGCAACATAATCTTGGGCCGTTGTTTGTTGGGTTACCCCCCCCCACGCCGCCACCTTGCCTCTCCCACGCAGCATTTTCACACCAATTTTGGAAGGGTATTTCTAAAAAGCCCCCCGAGGGCCACCCGCTTTGCTCTTGCAAGTGTCTGGCCTAATCCCTTCTTTCTATAGTCGCCCGTGTCGTGGTCTAAATTTGAAACCAATGAATATCCGTCTTCCCCCTCCCCGCCCCTTTTCTTCTTCTTCTGTTCGAAGGGACAGTGGAGGAATGACACATTCAACGGACAGGGCTCTGTACTCCATTGTTCGGGTGTCACCTATGACGGACGGTGGCTCAATGGCTACCCAGTTGGTACGTATTTTTGACTATGCCACCAGGTTAGTAATGAGACTCCGGCATAATACCCTGCCTTTCACTCTTTTGATTAAATACAGTTGGGCCGCAAGCGCCGGCACCAACTACTCCAGGAACATGTCACTCATAAAACGGGAAAGCACCAGTGCGGTCTTTGGGGGAGGGGGCGATGGGTGGGACGCCGTCCAGGGAGCAGAATGAGGAGCCGTGACATGCCAGGGCCCCCATTGTTTGAAAAAACAGACATTGCATTGACGTCTCATTTGAGCGCTCCGAGTAAGAGAAGCCTCCCCACTTGGGCCAGCCATTGCTGCCGTGTCCACTGGGCCTGGAGAGCCTTTGTGACGGATGATGATTCAGCACAGGGAGAAGGAGCTGGATTGTGAGCCCCTGCTAACAGGGCAAGAGGCACTTTTTCCAGTGGTGTCCTCTTATATTTAGCAGGGGGAGAGTAACTGTCCCTCTTCACCCCAGCACGGTGTCTTTCTCGTGGCTGTTGCTTGTGGTGTTCTCCATTCTTCTAGATTGTGAGCCCTTTTGGGACAGGGAGCCATTTAACTTTAATGTTATTATTTGCCTGTAAACCGCTTTGTGAACTTTGTGTTGAAAAGCGGTATATAAGTACCTGTTGGTTGATTGATTGATTGATTGAGTGGCTGCAGCTGTGGCGCTTTGTGCCAAGACCTCCCCGCTCCACCGAGTAACAGCTCAGAGCCTGGTCCTGATGAAGTGGGGGAGCAGGACTGGGCAGGCCAGCCCTGGCCTTGTCCCAATCCCCAATAAGGGGCTAGAGCTTGAAAAAAGGTGGGGCAGGAGCGTCCGAGATAGCGCCTTCTGAGCCCCCTCCCCACCTTTCCATTCCACACTAAGGACCTTGTGTTCCCCAGGACCTGGACACCAGGGGTGCAAGACCTCAGGCCAGAGGGGCTGCAGGAAAGGACAGCTCGAGCCAAGGGCCACTGGGGGCTTCAGTCCACCTCTAGAACGTTTTGGAGCAAGCTGCTCCCTGAGAGATTTCAAAAGTCTTGCAACTCAGGACGCAATCCTAAGCTGCTCTGGAACCGCGAGGAACAATGCATGTCAGAGAGCTTTCCACAGATCCTCAAGCCTCAAGGTATACCTGCTTGGATGCTCCACTCGCTTGTTTGGGCACATCCCTGAGGCTTCAACCATCCTCACCACATGCTCTTGCGGTTGCAGAGTCGATGCAAGTGGCACACGTTTCCTGGCGTGGGGGACCCTTCCCAGACCTCTTACCCAACCCAGAGCCAGCAGCCTTCTCTAAACGTGACAGGCAGCCAGGGCTATTCACCAATCCTTCTCCAAGTGCAAATGAATAATATCTCTTGTTTCTTCCCAGGGGCCGGGGAGAAGCTCCAAACTTTATTTTTCAGCAGTGAGATAACCAAGAAACGCTGAATGTTTTTCAGGACAAGCAAAAAAGATTGTGATTTTGGGACCAGAAGTTATGGATGCCGTTCCAGGCTCTGCTCACACGTTTCACGTCCAGCTGCAAAACGAGGAAGGGGAGGTTTCCGAAAGTAAGAACATTTTTATCGTCCTGTAGTGCCACATAAAAGATTTCTCACAATGATAAGCAGAAAACAGAAAGCCCCACTCCCCCCCCCTTTTATGGGGGATAATTTATAATAAATGTGTTACATTTTGTCCTCAATTTTTTATAGGGCTTTGAATTTCTTTTTCTTTTTTTAACTGAGTTGGTCCACTTGCTATCATCCATTGACTAGGGATTCCTCAAGAGGACCCGCTGAGACTGAGTTGCCATGTAACTTGTGAGCTTAAAAACAAAAACAAAAAAAAAGCTTTGCACGTTGCATTTTCAATCAGCATCTGTTTGGGGGTGTAGCTACATGCACGGAATTGCCCTCCAGGCCAATCTGCTCACCAAGGCAGGAACAACCTGGCCAACGCACCCAAGTGCAACCAGCGAGGCCAAAAAAAGCCCATTCTGGTGGGAGCTTTGCTGGCTGTTCTCAAGAAAGGGTGTATCAGTCAGGGGCCAAAGAGAGGCATGGCCTGGTCGTCCCAACAATGCTCCTCTGTCCCTGGCATGTCCCAGATGTCCCTCAAAAGGCTAAGAATCTTTTGCATGCTGGATTTGCGCATGCTGTGCTATGCTTAGCGGTTGAGGAAACATCCAGCTGCCTTGCTCCAGCAGCAGAGAAGGTACGTCAAAGAATAAGAGGGTCTGGGTTTCCCTTAACCCCCTTGCCCTCTGGCTGAGGCTTTGGGGAGACGGGCAGCAGGGGAGACCACTGGAGCCAACTTGCCTAGCAAACAGGGCCAAGCAGGGCACAAAAATCTAACGCTGAACACCAGATGTCAACTAGGATGAGATTATTTACCACGACTTTGTGCCAGAGAACCCTGGGAATTTCCTGCAGGAAAGTTAGATAGGATTGGACCCTTTTAGGACAATTCTGTGCAGGTCTACTTAAATGTAAATGCCCCTCTTAAGACTGCAGTCATTACCTGGGGGTAAGCCCCATTGACTATGGGGGGGTGGGGCTTACTTCCAAATCGACCACCATACGATTGGGATGCTTGTGATGTGCATAGCTTAAAGGTTGTGTAGGTCCCTACGATTCTCGGATGTTTCACATTATTACATTTGTCATCCCTTGCCCATCCGTTCTTCATATGCTTTGCTTATGAACTGTTCTGAAAATAAAGCTTTTCAATAAAAAGCCCCTCTCTCACATGCACAAAAAAGAAAAAAAGGATGAAGGACTTTTCTGTTTACATCAGACAAGTCATTTGGGCTTCATAACCTTCCGTTTCAAATTACGGCTGTCGAAGTCAAGGCTACCTGGAGCACATTGTGATTAAATGACTGTAACTAAGTACATTTTCCAGAAATGATGACAATTCCGCTGTTTGTGGGGCTTTGTGTAAGGGTGTTGTTGTTGCGTTAGCACTCTTCTCCCCCCCCCCCAAGCTCAAAATCCAAGCAAACTCACCCCTGGCAGGTGTGCTTACCTCCTTCCTCAATGGCTTCACAGTGTGAATTGAAATGCTCAAGGACAGCGAAGCGTATGCTCCTTTGTCTTGGCTGTCAGTTGGACACGGCGCCTTCTGCTGAGTCCGACCTTGGTTCCATCTGGCCTGTATGGCCTAGTCTGGCCGGCCGTGGCTCCCCAAGCCCTTTTCTAACCTTACATCTGAAGGTATTGAGGACTGATCCTGGGACCTCCTAATGCCAAGCTAGTGCTCTCCTGCTGTGCCTTTGATGCTCCTGATGAACACGGGAAGCTGCCTTGCCTGAAACCCAGCAGAGCTGCTGCCAGCCTGTTTAGTTCCGACAACGCTGTGCTAGATGGAATCTGAGTCAATCGGATTCTTGATCCATCTAGCTCAGCCTTGTCAACCCTGGCTGGCAGCAGCTCTCCAGGGTTTCAGGCAAGGCTTATTCCCAGCACTACCGGGAGATGCGTCAGGGGTTGGACCTGGGTCCTTTTGCATGCACAGCCGGTGCTATCCCACTGCACTATGGCCCCTGCTAAAGAAGATGGTAGAATGAGCCATCATCATGCCTTAGATTTCAGATCTGAATTGGGGTGTTCTGTTTGTGATATTGTCATTTTAATGCTCCTCACCATGTAAAATACTGTGTAACCTGAAAATCGGCACGCTGGGGAGCAGGGCAGGCTAGAACCTCCTGTTCTTGAGGTTCTGGCTGCAAATCAAGCAATTAAACAATTATTACTCCTGCCTGTTGCTCTTTTTCTTGGTAGGGGAGAACGGTCGACTGCTGGAGATCAGCGCTGGTGTCAGACACAGGCCACTTCCTGCTAATTGCAAAAACAGCCTGTTCAAGATAATTGAACAATACGGGAGGGGGCCAGTCAAAAGCTCTTTGTAAGTAATGTGGAGAACTCACTTCATTCATTCCTGAGCCTCTGTTATGGGGGATGTGATGCCCTGATTAGCTCAGAGCGCTTCCTTAGCCCACTTTGGTCTAACTGGGTGCCAAGTAACCAGGACCGGTCCATCCATGAAGCCAACTGAAGCAGTCGCCTCAGGCAGCAGGTTGGATGTTGGGACACCCACCTCTGTCCCTGTGCTTGCTTGCAGTGCTCTTTCCACTTCCTGCAATGGGGGAGGAAGGAAGGGACAGAGAGGAAGAGAAATGTGGAGGGGAGGGGAGGCCTGAGCCAGAACATTGGAGAGTGGGAAGACCTGAGGCTACCGTATCATCAGGTGAGGGGGGACAGCATTTGATAGGAGGTCAGATGCCTTATTAAGAATATTTACATACAACTGTCATGAGCAGAGATTAAAAACTTTCCTTTTCTATTTGTGTTAAATTAGCTAGAATTCCAAAAAAAAAAAAAAAACACTCAAGTACCAAGGCAAAGAAGTTTTGTCAGCCCAGGAAAGCGTGCCACATTGTTCTGCGTTGGAGGATAATACTGTGGATTATTATTTTTTTGCAGTTCCTTCCCCTGCCCCCCCCAAAAGAATAACAGTAGATTGGAATGCACTTTTAAAACACTGAGCAAAAGTCAGCACACCACTCCATTAAGTAGAATCCGACATCAAAGTGAAAGGATGGAATTCTGTTTTTATATGCAGTTGCTAAGCAGGGGTGAACGTAACAAGGCAAGTCTCAGCGGTTGCCTCATACAGCAGGTCGACAGGACCTAACACTCAAGGGACAGGGTACCCCAACAAGCTTGAAATACAAAGATGCCTTAATTGATAAAATCTGATCAATGTTCTGCAGAAAGTCGCCATGTTTTAACTGTGTGTGAATGTGCGTATCTAGCTTTCATGTATGTTCACTACAGAAGAGCCATAGCTCAGTTGTAAAACTCATGCTTTGTATCTGGAAGGTCCCAGGTGCTTTCCCTGGCACCCTGGAAAGAGCTGCTCCCAGTCAGTGTTGGCTGTGCTGAGCTGGTTGGACCAAGGATCAGTACAGAAGGAGAATCTATAGCTCAGTGGTAGAGCATCTGCCTTGTATGCAGATCATCCCAGGTTCAGTCTCTGGTATCTCACGTTCTAGGAAAAACCCATCCTTGAGACCCTGGAGAAGTGCTGCCAGTCAGAGCAGCTCATCAGACTAAGCCAGTGAAGCAGCATTGTACATCCAACGCTCATCATGTTGCCCGTATTAGACCTGGATTATTGACTTTTAAGCCCACCAATTCAGAATAAAGTGTGTATCCTGTTTCTTCCACAGTGGCTTTGAGTATATTAGCTATCCTTTGATGGAGTCTGTGTCTGGAAGCCAGGAGCTTCAAGCTGCTCTTCCAACTGTCGGCAAATCTGGGTTTACCCTGCCTGAATTGCCAGTCCCTGAAGGAGACACAAAGCCAGAATCCGGATCAAAACCTTTGGATGGAGCAGGAGATGCCCCTAGCAACTGGGATGGTAAGTCAAGATAATGGATTTAGCTGGAGTGCTTGGCTTCCACAGTTGAGGCCAAGAGACAAAAGAGCGTCATCTACCCCTGGGTAGAACAACTTAAGAAAAATCCGAGATGGCTTTTGTCGTGCAAATGGATGGCTCGGAAAAGTGCTTTGTGGGCTGCAGAAGATTGTCGTCGTTGACATCCTTCACAATAAGTGGAATCAATTTAATTTAGGGGGGGAACGTTCCTGCATTAGGCAGAATAGCCTCGTCTCATTATGCAGCCTCTTTGGGTGGGGTTTCCTCCCCTAATCAGTCAAAACATGCTGTTAAAAATGAATTGGGCGAGGAACTGCTCCGCAGCAACGCATCTTGCCTGCATTCTCATTGCCTTGGCGCTGCAAAGTGAGCCTGTGCTATAGAAGTGGAGGTGTCGTAACAGCACCAGTGTACCCTTAGGGTAGGAAGGGTGCTCTGATGACCTCTGCTTTGAGCAGTGGCTCACTGAGTCCAACCCGGATGAAGGCAAGGAGGACCTGTGCTGGATCCACCACCATGCTGGAACCTGGGCCTGCCAACTAGAAGACCCTAGAGCAGCACCTCCTGAGCCCACGTTCCTTGAAGAACCAACCAGTGGTGTCATCTAAATGATTTAAGAACAGGTACTCACTTTTGATTGGCACGTGTCGGGACCCGCCCACCGGAAGTGACGTCATAAGCCAGAAGTGAGGTCGTGGCAGGAAGTGACATAACATGAAAAAAGCCCTTTTTGAGGCCTCAGATGATTTTAAACTGACCCAACAGTTGCAACAGTATTCCACAGCACCCCCAGAACATGTGAAGGAGGCCTGGCATCATGTTAAAACCCCAGAGCAGCTCATTTTTCAGTGGCAAGGAAAGGAAAGGCTCCGCTCGCTGCCTGCCTGCCTGCCTGGCTCTGAGAACATGCAGGCAACTCAAACATGCAGGAAATTCAAATGCTGCAGAGGGCGGAGTCGACGAGTGGGCGGGCGAATGGGCGGGGCCAGCTGTAATCCTAGAAACCGGTACTCGCGTACCCCCACGTACCCCCTGCATGACATCACTGGAACCAACCCTTTCCACACCAGGAGCCTCATCTTGTTCTTTTATCTGCTTTGCCCTGTCCTCAAACAAGGTAGGGCTCAGGACCACGGAGAGCTCCAAGTGAACACCTTGCTCTGTCACTATCCAAAGCCATAATTATCCTCCCTTCCCTCCCTTCGCTCTTCAGGCTTGGAGCTTGGCGTTCCTCCTCCTTTGGCCCAACTCTCCTCTTATCTTGCTGGCTGCTGGTGTTGGCAGTCAAGTACAGGGGAGCATGACGTTTTTGATGTGTGGGGCTGGTTCTTCAAGGGAGTTGGACCTAGGGGGTACAAACTCTGGAAGCTCTTGTTCATAGGATTCTTAGCCGATGGGGCGGACCAAGGCGGGCCACCAAAATGGTCAGAGGGTTGGAGCACTGTCCTTACAAAGCAAAGCTCTGACATTTGGTTTTTATTAGCTTAGGAAGAAGGCAACTAAGGGACACACGCTCGAGGCGTATGCAGCTCTGCCTAGCATGGAGAGAGAGGTTTTTCTCCCACCCCCACAATGCTAGAACCGGGAGTCCTCCAATGAAATTGTTTGTTGGGACATTCAAAACAGTCTAAAGAAGGTCCTTTTTCACTCATGCCGTCATTAGCTTGTGGAATTGGTTGCCGCAAGATGTGGCGATGGCCACCAGCTGAGAAGGCTTATAATGAGAAGTAGACACACTCACAGAGAAGGACAGGTCTGTTGATGGCTCCTAGTCATGATGGTTATGGACAAAGATGAATAGTCAATGGCATGTCTTCAGAACAACAGCAAAATTCTGCTGGAGCAAACAAAGGTCTTCCAGCATTCCCCTTCCAGCATTCCAAGAAACCAAACGTTAAGACAAAAGCCCTCAAAACACTCTAGCCCACCACTCTCCTCTCCACACTAGCCTGCTATGATCCCCTTTTTAAATCCAGTGAGCTGGAGGGGGATGGCAAAAGGGGGTGCTGGCCTACCACCATGGGGGGGTGGGGTGGGGGACGGATGGACAGCCTTTGGCACACAGCCTCAAACATCAGGAAGTCTTGGGCTGGCCCCGCTCTGCATTGCACCTCCTAGTTTATTATAGTCCCAGTGAGTCAAAGCTGCCTACTCATCTTATACATATATACATTCACAGCCTATATTGTTGTTTTGGTTTCCTAGAGGACACAGAGTAACAGATGAGCTAACACTTTCTTTATAAATATGCCGGTATTATTTTACAGGCCAGTTATTCCTGGAATTATTCATGGGAGCCTTAATGCCGAGAGCTTGGGAGTTGAATCAAAGTTTAATCACCCTGGTTTATTGTGAACCGTAATATTAAATCCACCCCGTATAACTTGATACATTGTAAATACACTATTTGCATCTTAATACACTCGTTTTGCTAACAAAGTGGAGAGGAGTGGAGCAGCAGTTAAAACAGCATCTATCTTTGGAGTCCGGAGAGTTTATTTTGATAGCCCCAACATGTAAGATATTCTGCACTGACCCGTCTTGCCAGCTCTGTTTTTGTCATACTCCACTTGATGGAGTTTCACTTTTATTTTTTTCCCTTTTTTTCCCTAACCAAAATAAATGTTTATAAGAGCCCTGATTTAACACCTGACCCCCCCCCCCGGGTTAAATTACCAGGGAATTTGGACTGTTAAATAAATGTGCCTTTGCTCGGTTCATTTCTCCTTTCCAAGCTGTTGTGCTAGTAATATTCCAGGTCATAGATTAAAGTATATTTTCCTTGTTAGTGAAAATACTTGAAGCAAAGAGACCTGATAGAGAAACATTCGCGTTTGCTGTGGTCCATATAAATGCCACATTGTGGCAGGAGGGAGGGGAACGGTGAGACTGTAATCACGGTTTGCAGAGCAATCCTAACCTGCAGATAGGCCAGCAAAGTTTGGCCAGCGCATGGAGCACGTTTGGACCCGCTCAAAGTCAAGGAGGATGGCGCATGTCTGTGTGCTGGCCTCTCTCACTCCAAGAGTAGTCCAAACATACTTTACGGTGTCCCTTGTGCCAGCCAAACCTTGCTGGCCTAACTGTCCCGGACTAACTCCAAGTTGGGATTGCGCTCTGAGACTGAGAAGGGCTGAGAAGATACAGTTTGGGCTGCTCTTGTCTCAGCTCTATCGGGCCAGAGAAGCCAGAGGCTGCTATTGCGGAGGTTCCAGAGGGCCTCAAACACGCCATCAGCGGCGTCATGCAGCCGGAACGCTGAGCGGGAGGAACGGGTGAGCGGCAGCCCGCCCGTTGCGTACTGCTCCGTTTCACCATCTTCCCCGCCCCCGAGTGGAAGATGGAGTGGTACGCAACGGGCGGGCTGCCGCTCACCCGTTCCTCCCGCCCAGCGTTCCGGCTGCATGACGCCGCTGCACGCCATTCATATGTTTGGACTTCAGCTTTACTCCCCTGTGAGCCATCAAGCTCCAGAAAGCGCTGCTTCTTTTTTTCGTTCTGTCATTCATTCATCTCCCCCATCCTCATCCTTTTTTTTTTTTTAAGTTGATTTGATTTGTGCCTCAGTTCTTTTTCCAGCATGGCTTCATGGCTGGCTTTTGAGCGAAGCGCTGGCAGGCTCTCAAAACACCTCAGGAATAACCTCTGCTGATGGGTAAATTATGAGGTCCTTGAGGCTTTCGTTCGCCCTGTTCTTTTAGCCGGGTGGTAATAACGCAGTAATGGAAAGGCATCCAGCCCTGTGCAGTATTGATGAACTGTCAGCAAAGAGGAATTCTGAAAGGTTCTGAGAAAGAGCATGGAGCCCTTTCGCCTTCCGAAATAGATGTACTTTCCTGCCTGTTTTTTGATGGGTAATGAAATCCAAAGCTGCATCAAACGTCATTCCAGCAGAGGGCCTCCTTGATAACCTCTCTGAGTTGCCGGTTGCCCTTTATTAAGCTCATTCTGTCCTGTGGAGCAGAAGGTAGAGCATCGTTCTTTTGCATATTTATCTTCGATGGTTTTTAACCTGCCAGGGACAGCAACAGGGCAGGACAGACATCCTTGGCCGGTGAGTTGGGACTCAGAAGCAGATCACCGCCTAACTGGAAATGGCCACGCCGCCCCCACCGTTTTGTTCTGAGGTGCAGGCCTTCAAAGCCCAAACAGTGGCCTGGGTTAAGTATCCTACATGAAATAAACCACAACGTGAGACTTTTATTTTGGAGTGGTTGCTTCCCCCAAGCCCCCAATTTTCACCTGCAATTGTCCACCCGTCCACCCATCCTACCCAATCTCCCCACTATGGTACTCCCGCAGCTTTCTGCCTTACCTCACTTCCTGTTTCCTCTCTTCCCACCTTTCCTGCTGTTGCCATGCCATTCTCTGCCCCTCCTCTCCTCCCATTGGCCTGGAAAGGAGGGTGAAGGAATTGAACAACACAACAGCAGGGCCAGCTTAGCAATTACGTTCTGGAAATGACTCCCCAGGTGAGAAGGTCTAGAACTCTCTAGTTCTAGAATGGGTCCAAACATCTATTATGTAATATATTATGTAAGCAAACAGACTTAGAAGCCACCTTTCCTGGTTTCACTCTTTTCCTAAGGCAGCAGCATTTTTGTTCAGCCTTCCAATGCCATTAGAATATTTTGTTCTCTCCAGCTTGGAAATGACAATAAATTATGGTTTGCAGCGGCACCGCCCCATGAACAAATGGACTCCGAGCAACAATGCTGATCTGTTTGTTTTAATCTGACATAGCACGACTGGAATGATACATGCGTCCCGAGGAAGAATATTCCCTTTGCGGTCTTCGTGTTTCATAAAACAAAGTGCAACAATACAGCCCGTTTCCAGGCACTGACAATAGCAACGCAATTTCGCTGGCTGGTCCAGTTCCTCTTAATCCATCTGTTTTAAAGTTTTTGGTTTATGTCGACTCGTTTTTCTGCCGCATCAGCTTAAATATTTCTCATTCTTCTGGACCGAAGATGGCTATTTTGTTACATGTCTTAAATTGTGTGGAATTTACGAGACTGGGAAATGAACATTCAGTGGAAACAAGGGCTCCAAAACATGCAGATTTTTTTTTTTCCTCTCCAGATTCAGGCCAACTCTGGGGTAAATTTGGTGGGTGGTTTTTAGAAGGAAGCAGTTCTGAGAAGTACTAAGACAACAACACCATAAGAACGTAAGAGAGGCCACCAAGAACCAGGCTGGTGGATCTTCTTGCTTCTTGTTCTACCTTTTGGCTGTGTGCTGTAAGGTGCTCTAGTGCAGAAGCTTCCAAATGGGTAATATCCATCCTGCAGGAAAGTTTGGTAAGAATTGGACCCCTGTCTCTGACAGGTGATCATTTCTGAGCAGTTGAAAAGCCAACCAGATGGCCCATTACCCTGGATAACCATTTGTACACCTCCGATGAAAACTGGAAGTACCGTTTAATGGCCTTCTGGAGGCTGCAGAAACCTTTGGAGGGCTACAGGATGCTGTGTGTGGCTTGCGCGGCTCCCCAGAGGGCAGGTAGCGGATGCCACACACCCCCATGAACTCCTTAGGCACACCGCCTGGGAGCAATTCCCCCCCCCAACCAATTTTAGGAATGCCACTGCAAGGCAGAGGTGTGATTCACATGCTTTGCCCAGATGCTTAGCTATTATGCTATGCTAGATTGATCCCCTATGGATAGATTCAGGGACTGGCCCCTGGCAACCATGCCAGCCCACAGAAGTAGCACCTTCTGTCTCCGGAAGTTTCCTTTGGCATTTGAACGTTCCTAGTACACCATCATGTTCCTAGTGATGGCTTGTCCTTCGGCTATAGGCCCATATCTTGTCTCCCCTCCCCCGCACCGCCCGGCTCTCGCTCTCTCGCTCTCCCTCTCGTATGTCAATATTTGTGCAACCTATCCTGGGAGTAGGACGGGCTCTAAATCTTTGGCTAAGAAACTACATCTCTAGTTCAAAACGTATCTTCAGGAATGTCTAGAAATGCATTTAGCCTGCTCAAGAGAATTGGCAGCTCATAGGACAGAGCAATTACACAGCAGTTGCATGGGAGCGGGGAGCAGGGGGAAGGATCTCTCCGATTTTAACTCGGTGGGACAAAAGTGGGCTCGTTGCTCTACTCACGGGACCGTGCAATAATTCTGGCATGACCGATACAGTGTCTCCGTTCGCTACAGTTAAGTCACTCTGAACGTGTCTACATTGTGCACCAAGATGCAGGAGCCTCAGAACCGAATGTGAATGAGGTTCGGAAAACACACTTTTCATTTTAATGTCGCGTGTTTATAAAGTGATTTGGGGGGCCCCCTCCTGGCCACTCGTGCTGACTTGTGATTTAAAAAAAACAAAAACAAAACACCATCACAACGCACAAAGAACCGGCAGATAAAATTCCAAATTAGAAGAAGATGTGATGGGGGATGGAGTTGTTACTTGGTGGTTGAGCACCTGCCTTGTTCAATCCCAAATGTAGCTGGGAAAGAATCTGCTGGGGAGCTGCTGCCAGCCTGTGCGTGTAACTGAGCATAGAGTGCTGTTAGACGAAGCACATCTACGGTATTTTTTATCTCACTGCACTGTTCTCAAGGCAGGAAGAGAGAAAAAAAGACATCCCCATGAGATACAATGAACATCATGACATTTTTGGCTTGATAAGTTAGCGAGGCAGCATTTTTGGAAAGAGGGATCCCTATTCCTCCACTTGCAGTCCTGTGATTTAGCCCCAGTGCTGAAGCTGGAAAGATGGGATAGTTAATAAAGGTTGTACGTCTATGTTCCAATGAACGCCCGTCGTCCCCTCTTCAATCAATGCTGTCTGACTGGCAGCAGGTCTCCAAGATTTTGGATAGTAGGGGGTCTTTTCCTGTCCTACCCGGAGATGCCAAGGCCTGATATCTTCTGGGATCTTCTCAGAAGGCCTCCTGAGGTGGCATGCCGCATGCTGGTTCCCCTAACCCAATGACGTGCCACCCCCTGGTTCCTCCCACTTTCCAGCGTTCTAGCTCAGCACTTCCCTCCACATTTCCTCTTCCTCTCTATCCCACTCTTCCTTCTCCAATCCAGAGAGTTGGAGGAGTAGCAGGTGGCGTCAAGAAGGCAGGCAGAGCAAAGCGCACCCCACCGTTCCGTTGCCTGATGCAACACCTTCAGTTGGCCTCACGGATGGGCTGGCCCTGGATCTTCTGAACGCAAAACAAGTGGCAGGATTTCAGCCTGATCCCCCATCGCTGAGGGTGCTGAACAGTCCCTTGACCTCAGTGGGACACCAGAATGCTCAGCATGGGCTGGATCGTAGCCTTAAAGCGGACGTGCCCCAATATTAATCCCTCACAGTCGGAGATCTGAGGTTGATGCTATCTCTGTTGTGTGAAAGCTTGTTTCTTCAAAGGGTTAATGCTTCTTTGAGTCTCTTGCTTTTTTGTGTTGTTTTTTTCCACCATTTCCTTAAGATTTTTCAAGGGTTAAGGAGTTCAGCTTCCATCTGCAGCTTACTTGGTCGTAACATTTGTTTAAACAAGTACGGTGCAATGCTGGGAAATCTTGGTGGCAGGCTAGCCATCTGTCCAGAAAGGAAGAGAGAGCCTTGGCATGCGCATTTCTATCTAGTGCGCCCAGAGATCTTGGCCCTTTCAGATCTGTCTGAAAGGATTAACCGTGTCACAGGCCTGGAGTGCCTTCTGCAAAAAAATATATCCCAAAACGTGGTTGCGCCTCCATTTATTTTCCTTCTGTTTGACTAAACCTCCAAACATGCGTGCAGGAGTTCCCCTGTCTGTGACCTTTTATGCACTTGGGTTATCTCCTTCTCTCCACTGTAACAACAAAGCCATAAAGTGATGATTAATGTGTATGCCGATAGTTGCAATTGTTCGCACCAACCCGCGCACACACAAACAACCTGGGCTACTTTATGAGCTTTGCCGCCTCCATTAAAGGCAAACAGGAGCTGCCAGAAAACATACTGCTAATTGTGATGAACGGAGTCCTGGTGTGTCTGAAGCGTTTCTCCGTTAACTCCCATCTAACGAAGCATCGCTTTAGAGTCAGACAAACCTCATCTCCTCCTTTGCTAGAGCGGCTAGTCTAGGAGACCCTGGGAATGCTAGATTTCAGCACAGCCTCCCATGGGGAAGAGCCCACAATTCAGCGATAGGGCAGCTGGTTTGGGTACAGAGTCCCTGGCAGGTAGGGATAGGAAAAGAAAGACCTCTTGTCTGAAAACCTAGAGATACTCTACCGTTCAGGACTGACAGTATTGAGCTAGGTGGGCCAAGGGTCTGACTCAGAGCGCAGTCCTAAACTGCGCTGGAACAGCAAGGCCAGCGGGCCTGTGCTGTATCCAGCGCAGCTTTGGAGCACTGGGGAGTCTCCCCAGGGCAAGGGCAGATTCACACCCAAGCCCCAGAGAGGCTCCAGCCACCCTTGTGGGGGTTCCTCGGATCTGCGCCTGCTGTATAGCAGGCGTGGAGCTGGGGAAACCACGCAGCCCGGGATCTGAGGCTTGGATGCGGACTAACAACCACATCCAGTGGTGTCATCTAAATGATTTAAGAACAGGTACTCACTTTTGATTGGCACGTGTCGGGACACGCCCACCGGAAGTGACGTCATAAGCCGGAAGTGAGGTCGTGGCAGGAAGGGACATGAAAAAAGCCCTTTTTGAGGCCTCAGATGATTTTAAACTGACCCAGCAGTTGCAACAGTATTCCACAGCACCCCCAGAACACGTTAAGGAGGCCTGGCATCATGTTAAAGTGACCCAACAGTTCCAAAACCCCAGAGCAGCTCATTTTTCAGTGGCAAGGCAAGGCAAGGCTCCGCTCGCTGCCTGCCTGCCTGCCTGGCTCTGAGAACACACAGGCAACTCAAACATGCAGGAAATTCAAACGTGGCAGAGGGCGGAGTCGACGAGTGGGCGGGCGAATGGGCGGGGCCAGCCATAATCCTAGAAACCGGTACTCGCGTACCCCCGCGTACCCCCTGCATGACATCACTGACCACATCCCACCCTCTCCCCGGGCTGGCATACCACCTGGCCCACCCAGCACCCACCCAGGTCCTCCCCCCCCGCCCACCCAGATCTGCTCTTGCGCCTGCTGAGTTTGGCTGGTGCACGAGCGGCACAGGGTGACCATCAGCCGGTGCCCTTGGGCCAATGCTGCTGCTAGCAACGGCCCAACAGCACTAGCGCTGACTCGAGGGGGCCAGTCGGCACCAGCGCAGTTGGGCCATTGCAAGCATCTGGCGTCAGCGTTGTTAGGATTGCGCTCTCGGGACGAAGCCGCTTCTTACGTTCAGCTTCATGGCGGAGCGAGATCTGGATTTTGGAGAGAGCTAGTTTTTCTTATCCTCAGCGTGGAGTGTTGGTTCCTCCTCCCTCCCTTTCGCACGCGACCCACAGCTCTCTTCAGAGTTCATGCGCGAGTGGCCCATAATCTGAGACTGGATTGTGTGGGCGGATTGGGGCTTGGTGCGCAGCCAATATTCACGCTGCCCTCGGCTCCAGTCTGGGGTCGCCATACCCTTAATATAAGAGGCAGCCAAGTCTGCCAAGCTGCGTTGCTTTCATTTTTGAACTGAAGGAAGAGGGGACAAGCCAGCCCTGAACAGATGAATGATCTCTGGTCCTCTCCGCGAAGCTAATAATCAAGTAGGTAGAACAGTGTTGGATGTACAATATGTCCGGTATTAGGCGGAATCTCAGCCCGAGAATTCTGGATAAGCAGGATTTGAATGTATTTTTAAAAGCAATAAATTTCTCCCCTACCCCTGACTTCTTTTCCTCTACCTCCTTCCCAGCAGAAACTCTCTGATTGGTTGTTCTGTATTTCCTTTCAATGGGGGAAAAAAAATCTTTTTCTCGCATCTGGAACTTTGCCAGATACTCTAAACCCTATTTTGGTTAAATTACAGTACCCAGATTTTTAGTAACAAAACGCATTGATTTTATATTCAAAAAGATTTTTATATTTAGTCTGTTAACCTTTTGTAATTCCCACCCACTGCTTTTAAACTGCAGAATGTGTTTTTTTTTTCCTTGAAAAAAAAAATCCTAATTGTTGTCAGTAGGGTATCAGCCACATCCCCTTAGCAATTTAAACTCATTGAATCATAATGCAGGTGCTGATAATTGGAGGGCTGCTATTGTTTTCCTGGCAGTGGTGAATATATTTCAAACAATTCCTTGCAAATTGGATTTGAGACCATTAAAAAAAAATCTCACAGTTTAAAGATAACTTTAGATTCCCAGTTGGAAAAGGGTGGGGGGGAAGGGTGGGGGGGAGCATCTCTGAAAATGGCCGTGGTCCCTGGAGACTTCGCCCCTCTTGCTAGGGGGCCTGATTCACTCATGAAAAAAAGACATTGAACCCATCCACAGTGTGGGAGACGGACACAGATTTTGTTTGCGTAATGCTAATAGTCACGAAGGGACATGGTGGCGCAGCGAGTTAATCCGCTGTTGCTGGGCTTTCAACCGCAAGGTTGGGAGTTCGAGACTGCGTGACAGAGTGAGCTCCCGTTGCTTGTCCCAGCTCCTGCCAACCTAGTAGTTCGAAAGCACCTAAAAAGGCAAGTAGATAAATAGGGACCACTTCGATGGGAAGGTAACGGCGTTCCGTGCGCTATGGTGTAGTCATGCTGGCCACATGATCGGACAAAACGCCGGCTCTACAGGCTTTGAAACGGAGATGAGCCCCCTACAGTCGGTCACGACTAGACCGTTCAGTCATGGGGAAACCTTTACCTTAACAGTCACGAGCCTTAACATTTCTTTTGAGGGATGGGTGCACCCAGGTTGCAGGAGCTCTGTTCTCTGTTTCGGCCAGGGGTGTGGGGTGTGCACAGTTTTGAAAACACGCTCCTGGAATGGCAAGAATCAGCATCGGAAATCCTAAGGCAGGCCATTTGTCCAACTCTAGGCCAGGACTGTCCACACCAACAGGGTTTTGGTTGGGGTCTTTTCCAGCCCTACTGGTGGGCCGGATGTGGCTCCCATGAGTCACATCCAGCCCACCAACACTTTTTGACCTGCCCTCTGAACCACATGGCATTAGAATTCCATGCGGCTTCTCTCTTCCTCTGCTCCCCACCCCCATCAATCCCAAAGCCCCGCTTTTTTCCTGCTAGGTGAAGCGATGGCTGGGTTGGGTTGCTCTCACTATGAGCCCAGCTGAGAGAGAGAGAGAGAGAGAGCAGGCAGCCCCTTAGCTGCAAATAACGTAAATCTTTCACAAATCAGGTTCCTCCCCCCAATTATGCAAAGTCTTAGAGTTATAGAAAATAATCTACTGTATATATTTTGTATATAACTGACCTGCCCCTACTCACCATAAGAGCACCATAAGAGCACAATCCTAACCTGGAGTTAGGCCAGCAAAGTTTGGCCGGCACAAAAGCACGTTTGGACCTCTCTTGGAGTCAGGGAGGATGGCGCACATCTGCATGCTGGCCTCTCTGACTCCAAGAATGGTCCAAACGTACTTTACGGTGTCCCTTGCGCCAGCTAAACTTTGCTGGCCTAACTGTGCTGGCCTAACTCCAGGTCCTAACCTAATTGGGCCCTGAGTGACCTGGCAGCTAGAATTGGGGGGGGGCTGTCCCTATTTTATCTGCAAAATGCTCTGCCACAAAGTGGTGGCCCTAGCGGAGGAGGAAGCTGCCTTGTCCAGAGACTAGAATCCACCGAGCCCAGTACGGTCTGCCCGATCCCACATCTGTGTGTTGTGTGCTACGGCCCTTGATCTCTCTCTGTATGCTTCCACGGCAACTGCCTTGGCACCCGTCCCCCTCCCTCCCTCTTGCCATTTTTTTCCAGTTTCGCATGCTAGATAAGATCCAGGCACAGACCAAACATTAAGGGGATGGAATGGCAACTTTGGCCCCTTTTGTTTCCTTGCTTTCATCAAATAAAGTTACACCCTTGCTTTGACGTACCACTGAGGTTTCTTTTGTGCGCTAATTGATGTTGGTTTTGTCAGGCTTCAGTGGAATGTAATTTTATAAGGAGATGTTTGATTGAAATCTCGGCCATTCGTCGTTTTGTGCTTTTTCAGCCAGTGCTGAAAAACCAGCTATTCGCTAAATCTTTTGCCTGTGTTTTACATTAAGGGAAGGTTTGGGATTTCCTATTGGAAACACGGAGTGTGCATTTTCGTATGGAAAACCTAGCCACTTAACTTGGGCTCTTTGGGGCTATAGGTATTTAGAATGTTGTTTTCTAAAATTTCGTCGCTGAAACATAAAATCCACCGATCATATTTCCTTCATGTATAGGGCGCGAATGGATCGTCATACGTTTAATGCAGTGCCTCCTTGGCGTGGTCAACAGCTGCCCAGACAAAACTGACGTTCTTTGAGCAAGGCAAAGGCAAACTGTTGGCCAGAGTAGGAGGAGCCTTTCCTGATGCCACTGTTTTTGTGTAGTTCACACCAGATGGAATGATTTAATTTTAAAAGAAAAACAGACAGTGATTAGTCACTCAGGGATCTGCTTGTTCTGGGGGCAAGTTTTATTTCTGGTGGCATCATGTCAGATGAATGCGTTGGATGAGACAGGGTGTACCCTCGGGTGCAAGAGAATGGCGGACGTCAAGAGAACAGGAACGGTGGTGGGGAAGTGGCAGTGGCGGCGAAGGGGGAGGATGACGCACTGTTGGGGAAGCATAATAGGTGCTACAATCCATGGACACTGGGTAAAGGGGCCCTTTTTCTTATGGTGCGTGTTATATTCAGTAGTGGGGAGCATCTGTCCCTGTTCACCCCAGTCCAGGAACTTTTCCAGCAGCTGTTTGTTGGTGTTTCTTTTGCATCCTATCAGATTATGAGCCCTTTTGGGGACAGGGAGCTCTTTATTTATTTTGCTCTGTAAACCCTTTGTGACCTTTTTTTAAAATTGGAAAGCAATATACAAATATTCCTCCCCATCATCTTTGGGACTGCTGTTCAGAGGTCTGACCTTACCAGCTTCCAGAACTGGTATTTAGTCCGCTACGGATAGCATTTCAATCGCAAACAATAAGGCCAGAAGGTTTCTCAACTGTTTTTGACAGTATGAGGTGTGCGTATTGGCAGGAAAGAAAATCCCCTACAGTCAGAGTACCAGAACTGGGTCATTTCCAAGATGGCAGCCTCAAAATGGGCAAAAAACACGCAAAAGTGCCCGTCCCAAGCCCAAAAAACGTCCAACCGCAGTTCTGGCAGCTGTTTTTCTCAGAGGGGGGTCCCTTGA
>JAJKFI010000061.1:2895421-2919182 GCA_029204185.1 Lerista edwardsae | reverse complement strand
TCAAGGGACCCCCCTCTGAGAAAAACAGCTGCCAGAACTGCGGTTGGACGTTTTTTGGGCTTGGGACGGGCACTTTTGCGTGTTTTTTGCCCATTTTGAGGCTGCCATCTTGGAAATGACCCAGTTCTGGTACTCTGACTGTAGGGGATTTTCTTTCCTGCCAATACGCACACCTCATACTGTCAAAAACAGTTGAGAAACCTTCTGGCCTTATTGTTTGCGATTTAGGCCTCTTTTTGGCATTACCGCAGCGGACTAATTGGACACGGCTGTCTCATTAGAGCGGGGGCGGGCTCCACCGCAGGCCCAAATATGAATGAGGACCAGGGGGAGAGAGAGTGGGCACCGTGGAGGCCATACACCAGGACAGTTCCCCACCCAGAGAACTTCAGGACTGGGAAAACCTTTGACCCCGAACCCCTCCACCACCCTCTCCAGTCAAGAACAGTGACAGTCGTGAGTCTGAACTGAAGTTCAGACTTGGCGGCATTGCACTTGCAGAGAAGCACAAGTCAACCAAAGAGCCCTGGGAAAAGGGAAGACGACACCAACCACATTCTGTCGCTTTCTTCCCTTTAGCCTTCTGGCTCTGTTGTGTCCATTCTCCCCACTCCTCCTCCCTCCTCCCTCATTAATTACTGACATTAATTGATAATTGAGTTGAGCATTAAAGGCTAACGCACTGTGTCTGGTCACCTTTAAATGGGATACATCTACAGCTCCCAAGGACCAATAACCCTCCCTCTTTTCTTTCTTTTTTTTTTTTAAGGAAGAAAATATTACGACATTTAGGCCAGCCCATCAACAGCTAATAACTCTTTATGCCCCGTTATTAGAAGGCTGTGCCTACAGTTTAACGATAATCACCTTGTCGCTCTAAGTCATAGGTACTTATAGCTGGTGATGTTCCCCTCTTTCCCTTTTCCTCCTCCTCGTTTTATGCTCCACACAGGTGATTAGCATGTTGTAATTGAGTCGGTTGTAAAAAGATAATTAATTGACATTTCACTCCCAGAGAGGTCAAACTGCCCCATCTTCTGCGGTCACTGTGAGGTTACTCAATCTGCCGGAGCTTCTGTTCGGTGCCGCTCCCCCTCCCTGCGCTACTTACTACCCCCACCCAAGGTGTTGGGATGCCCCTTCCTCTTGCTGATCAAGGCATAATTGTTGTCATTAGAAGCAGACACAGAGGGAGGATTTAACAAGTGACACTCCTGTGATGAGGCTCTGGGGCGACACTTAGCTTTAGGGAGGCAGGAGGAGATGGGTCCAAGCATGGCAAGGCTCATTGGCTGAGGACCAGGAAGCACAAAGAGAGTGAGCGTAATGACTTTTCTGTAATGTAGGGACTAGGGGGATGGGAAGCCCAGTCCTATCCAGGGCTTACGCTCATGATCTGTCAGCGCACGTCCTGGAACAATGGCGCAAGGGTCGCTCCATTCTGTGGCCTCTGGGGCAAATATAGCCAGACACCATGTGCAGGCAGCAGCCTGCTGAACCTACTCTGACCCACACTGCCACTCAGTGGTGTCATCTAAATGATTTAAGAACAGGTACTCACTTTTGATTGGCACGTGTCGGGACCCGCCCACCGGAAGTGACGTCATAAGCCAGAAGTGAGGTCGTGGCAGGAAGGGACATGGAAAAAGCCCTTTTTGAGGCCTCAGATGATTTTAGACTGACCCAACAGTGGCAACAGTATTCCACAGCACCCCCAGAACATGTGAAGGAGGCCTGGCATCAGGTTAAAACCCCAGAGCTACTCATTTTTCAGGGGCAAGGAAAGGAAAGGCTCCGCTCGCTGCCTGCCTGCCTGCCTGGCTCTGAGAACATGCAGGCAACTCAAACATGCAGGCAATTCAAACGTTGCAGAGGGCGGAGTCGACGAGTGGGCGGGCGAATGGGCGGGGCCAGCTGTAATCCTAGAAACCGGTACTCGCGTACCCCCTGCATGACATCACTGCTGCTACTGCTAACTCATTGGGGGGGGGGATGGAACAGAGGAGGCTCGTGGGTGATTTGGGTCATGGAGCATGCCAAGATCTCATCCCCCTTTTCCTAGCCCAACACACCACCCGATGCCACCTAACAGCGTAGATCAGAGCCTTTGGAGGCCAGGTGGCCTACTGGGCGGTCCTGGCCCATCCGGTCACCCCTCTCACCATAGCAAGCTGTGCGTGCGCTCCATCAGCAGCACCGCCTGCAGTGGTGAGGGACAGAATTGACCCCTAAGCCCTAAAGCACCACTTTGCTGGTTCGAATCCCATCTGCCATGAAATCACGAGTGTCCTTGGAAAAGCGCTGCCTCAGCTCCTCCACCTGCGATATGGGCATGTTGGAGGATGATGGTGAGGATATACTGCTTTTCAACACACACAAAAGATCACAAAGCAGTTTGCAGAGGAAAATCAAAATAACTAAATGGCTCCCAGTCCCAAAAGGGCTCACAGTCTAAAATGGTGCAAAATAAGCGAGGAGATAGCCACTAGAAATGACATTGTGCTACCTTGAAGAGGGACCATTGCTCTCCTGCTGCTAAATATTCAGATTCATGCAAGAGGATAGGTCTGTTCCTGGCTGCTAGTCACAATGGCTGTGTGCCACCTCAGCAGCAGTCTGCCCCTGGATCCCAGTTGCAGGGTGAGGATCCGTGGAAGAGGTTAGTGTTTTACCCAGCATCTGGGTCCCACCATCTCTCTCCACCCCCATCCCCACTATTTCCATTGCTCCATCCCCCAACCCCTTTCTGAATCCAGATACCAGGAGGAGAGGTGGAAGTAGCTGGTATACCACCAGTTAAGGACAGGAGAACTTCCACTCTCACTCAAAATCTGCTGTGTTCATCTCTCCCCCGTACAACCAAACTCCCAGCATACAGGGTAAAAACAAGGACCTTCGCAGTGTGAAGCGGTGTGCTTCTTTTGATGTCATTTCCACCTGATCATTAAATGCCCTTATTAAAAAAAGGGGGGGAAGTTAGCCTTCCACTTTTGCAAGGACGTCCTTAATACCTCTCTCTTCATTAGCTTTTGCTGGAGTAGCAGTATTTATGTCCTGCGCAATGAATGGGAACCATATTGCTTGCAGCATAATTTCCAATTTCTTAATGCACTAATAGTTTTCAATAAAGACTTTGCAGCTGCTAACTTCTGACTGCCTCGTCTCTCTGACCGTGGTGCGGTTGTGCTTTTAAATCAAGTATCCGACAAATGCAGAAAGGGAGGAAATCAGGGTGACCCTTGCTTGAAATGGTGGAACTTTGAACTAGAGTGGACAGGACAGGGGAGGTATAAGAAGCAGTCTCCTGAAGGTGACTAGATTGTATTACTAGACGGTGCTTTGTTTGGTAGGTGTGAACACTCCAAGGTAAACAGGTTGCATTCCACCCAACAGATTTGACTGCTGAAGTAAAATCCTGTTAGAAAATGAGTTGTCTGAGGTGCAGGCAGAACAGAAAATTCTCCCTGACTACCGAAGATACTGGGGCTGCTTTAGGCAGTAGGTGCATGCACGTTTTCCAGACCACCATTGCATGCATGGTGACTGGAATATGAAACGGGGCTTGCTTCGTCGCCTTTTGGAGGGAGTAAAGGACATAGCTTGCAGATATGGGTTTTCCTCTTTTTCTAACCCAATTAATAACAGGACGTGTCATAATGGTGACTCCGCACCAGGAGACGATAGACGAGACATTTTCAACCACTGCGTCCCAGCACATTGGTGTGCCATGTGTGGTCCACAGGTGTGCCGCAGGAATTTGGGGGAAGGCCATTTACTAGTAGGGTCAATGGGGAAGTGAGCCGCCAATTGGCAGCATGTTGTGCGCCATCAATTGTCAAAAAAGCTGATGTTGTGCCTTGACAATTTTAGTACCTTCTCATTGTGCCGTCAGATGAAAAAGGTTGAAAATTGCGGCAATAGACATTTTCTTACTTTCCCTTTACTTTTGTTCGTACAGTCATGAAAAAGGACAGCTGTCCCTTTGCAAGGTTTCAGCGAGCTGAGCGTGGCCGTGCTGTTTTCAGGAACGTCAGCCTTGCGCCTCCTCCGGGGGATCCTCAGCCCGCTGTCCATTCAGAGGAGCCACACGAAGTAAGAGAAGCCAGATACACAACGGGCCCCGCTCCCCGCTCCCCCTCCTCTTACTTTAGACATTGAACTGGGATCTCTGGAGAAAGGGCAGGACAGAATGGTGAAACTGTTCCCAGAACAGATAGGATATGTGCAGCGGTGTCATGCTATGGGAACGCTGGGCAGGAGGAACGGGTGAGCGGCAGCCCGCCCGTTGCGTCACGCTCCATTTCGCCGTCTTCCTCGCCCCCACGGGGGCAGGGAAGATGGAGAAATGGAGCATGACGCAACAGGCGGGCTGCCGCTCTCCCGTTCGTCCCGCCCAGCGTTCCGGTAGCATGACACTGCTGGGTGTGCCCTATCGGCAGTCACCTAGCGGTGTCGCAAATGCACCTGTAAAGTGTGTTCGGACTGCTCAGTGAGACTCCGGTGCATGCCGGCCTCCCTTGCACTTTCTGTCTTTGAAGGGGCCTCGAGGAAAGCTTCCCCTTGTAAATGGGACAGGCTGGAGGCAGTGAAGTGGCCGGCCTGACTTCACCAGGAAGGTCACTGCCTTGCCAGGCAGCTTGGAGATCAGAACTGAGACCTCCGGGGGCTCATGGCAACTACCCAGCTGGTGCTGACCCCTGACTCTAGCCCTCGGGTGTAACGGCTTAGCCGTACTCCAGAGATCCAGTAGGGTGCAAATCCCCTGGAGCCAGTCACCCTCTCTTATCACCCGAAATCCCTGCTGGGCCCAAAAGCAGAAAATGAAAAGCAGGCTTGTAACACAGTTAAAAAGATGTGAGTCAAATAACTATGTGCATTTGTCAATTCGTTGCTTGAATCAGTTTGCAGATGGGTAAAAACAATAGACAGAGGCAAGGGACGTGCTGCATTTGTTTTCAGCTGCTGTGCGGATGTGTCTTAGCAGAGACGTTCCCTCCTATGTGTGAAAGAAAAGGGGGAGTGCCGCTGAAGACCAGGCTGGCCACCTGCAGTTCTTCTGTTCAAAACGATCTGTATTTTTAATCCGCCAGCTCATTCATTGGCAGCTTCTTTTCTGCCCATCAAGTGTTTCAACTTCTTGGTTGGTCGGGTGGGTGGATTAAATTGGGCAGCTCTGAAACGAAACCTGTGAGTCGCAGGGCGATCGAAACACTCCTTTGGAAGCCAGCCAGAAAAGCAGAGTGAGTTTTTCTCTTTTCCAACCCTTTGCCCACATAGGAAGGAGGCGACCGGACAAGCGCCAAGGCCCCTGCTGAGCAGACGGCAGCCTTCCAGGCGACGGCTGGGGATGGCAGGTATGTGTCGGACTCAGTGAGAGACTTGTGAGCCGTGAACGCAATCGTGGTCTCTCCCGGCGATGGCTCTCAAGCTGCCTCGGAACCTTCCCTTTTGTAACCTGCATTTCAAGCAGTGGCTTTGCAGTGTGGTGAGATCGACCGAATGAGTCGTCAAGTCCAGAAGCACGCAGGCCGACTTGCCCCCGACTTGGTCTCCTTTGCTGTCTTCCTTTGCCGTGTGAGAACCCCTGTGATCCACCCATGCGTTTGACACGCAGTAGCTTGTGGGAAGAAGCTGGGGAAGGGCAGAGCGGCCAGTTTGGCTGCTTGGGGACGAGCAGCTGCTGTCAGCATGAACGAGACGCTGCCTTGGTAGAATGGTAGGTTTGCGGTTGGTGGGCAGTGGGGACCTTTCCTTGCCTGGGGTACTGGCCAGACCCCAAGAGGTCATGTTTTGCGGGGAGTCCACTGTCAGTCCATCGGGACCAGAAGCAACTAGCTTGGTCCAGGGCGGGGAAGGGTCAAGCTCCCTAAGCAGCGACGGATGATTGGAAGGGACAGATGTGGGTGGCATTGCCGAAGACAGGCCAGTGGTGTTGTTCTCAGTGAAGCAGCACAGGGGAAAGCAGCAGGAACACAAGCATCTCTTGGCTGCCGCAGTTTCAATTTCTTCCATGGACATGGCCAGCAGGAGGTGGCAGTCGTAGGGGTTGTGGCTTCTGCTCCTTGGACTGCAGATGGAAGGTTGTCCTCTGATCGCCATCTCTTCTTCCCCACAGTAGCTCAAAGCAGCAGCAACAGCACCCAGTTCTCACCTCGGGCCAGGTTTTCTAGTGCCTTATGGTGGCCCTTGTGCTGGCCAAACTTTGCTGGCTCCAGTTTAGGATTGCACTCTGGGAAACAGGATGCTGGACTAGGTTGGCCTTGGTTACCCAGAACTTCCTTTATGTTGTATCTTCCTCAAATCCCAATTGACCCTCTCCCCTGTTGGGGGGTTAAAATGATGCCATTTTCTCACCCTGGAACTATCATGAAGCATCACATCACAACAGCCTTCCCTCCACTAGCCCGCCCCGCCCTTAACTGAGGAGGCAGCTCACAGCCCCGCAAGCAGCATCAGCAAATCCTAGGAGCAAATTCTTGATTCAGGGAAGCAGGACAACAGCAGAAAGATTAGTCATTACTGTTCGCTTCATGAAGAAAAGAATGAATGGCTGATGCCACGACAATTATGTTCCCTGCACAATGCCTACATGCCTGCCAAAAAAAAAGACCTCTCCAATAAGATGTAATTGGTTTATCTTCTTAGCAACCAAAGTGAATAAAGAAGGATCCTTTTAGAGCAGGTGTCCAAGTGGTTTTCCTTCCGTGCATCAGGTACAAGGCTACCTGCACAGCCCGCTGTGGCAATTACAGAGGCAATGTGACTATCCTTGACCACACGGTCTCATCTGATGGATTCTTGTTTCATCTCTCACTGTGAGGTTGTCTGCCTTCATGTTCTCAACAGCCCCATGAAGGAGTTCATTGTCGTTCCCATTTGCAGAAAGTCTTTATCCATGCAGCATCCACAGACGCCCATCATGGCGAGCACTGCATGTTTGGATGCTTTGCCTTTTAGACCACAGGCCATGTTTTTGCACGTCAGTGCCCCTTACGGATTTGCCTTGACCTGTGTACACACCAACTCTGAACCTTTCCAAAGGGACAAACTGTCCCTTTTTGTCACGCATCATTCCAGAACTTTCTGCTGCCATTCTTTGCGGATGTAGGAGCCTCGACTACCCAGGCTATTGTGATCTAGACTTTCCAGGATTGAGAGGACAGCCCAAACACTGTGCCTAAATGGGGATTAGACAAATCTGTTTGGGACCAGTGTATCAGTGGCTATGACTGCTGTGTTCAACTTCCAGATTCAGAGGCAGGTCATCTCTGAATGCCAGTTCCAAGAGGGCAGTGGCAGTCTTCATCCCTTGCTTGTGGGCTTCCCAGAGGCAACTGGTGGGCTACTGTGGGAAACAGGAGGCTGGACAAGATGGGCCTTTGCGTAATCCTGCCGAATTAGCAGGGCCAATTCTGATTAAATTCTTATTGAAAGATGGAGAGGGGTGTCTTGGTGAGGTTTGGAGTGAGGGTCATGCTTCCTGCATTGCTTGGCCCTCGCTCTGAAAGGGCAGATTTTTCCATCAACGTGTGAAAGGCAGAGGGTACCTTTTGCCATTGCCAAATGTGTTCATTCAAAGCACCCACCACCACGTTTGGGCTCAACCCTGAAATTAACCACAAGGCATCACCTGGACTTAAAGTGGCTCTTGAATATGAGTGATGCTTGTCTTCCTGATCTCATACAGCCTACTTCCATGTGCCTGAAACGTGCGCTTCCTGGCCCACACAAAGGGGACAGCAACCTCCATGCAGCGTGTCTGCAGAGCATCTTCCAGGGATGTGTCTGGAATCAGAAAAAAGCAGCGTCCTCAGACACAGCATTGCCAGAATCCTTCAGTTTTGCATGAACTATTGTCCTGTTTCCCAATATTATAAATGAACCAGGAGAATCGAGCCAAATTGCATGGCTGCAAATGTGCTTAGCGGAGATAATGCTGAACAGACGGAGGAGGAATGGGGAAGGAGCATAGCTGGGAGGTTGAAAGAATCCATCAGCCCTAGACAATAACTGCAGGGAAGAATCGGGTTGCAGTGGAATGTGGTCCGGAAAGATAAAAATCATTGGAAGAGCTATCACCGACTTTCCAAAAAAAAAAAAAAAATCTACATATAGATTAGCCAGGCACTGAAATGTGGTGTGGAAACATCGTTCCCCCTAGAAATGGATTGGAAATACAGGATTAAAAAAAAAAAAAAAAAAGCACAGGCATATTTGGAAAGATGAATGAGGAGACAAATGAGAAGGGCAAAAATGTAAATAACAGAATGAGTGCTATTTAAAAAAAAAATCAAAAGCAGGAATGTGGAAAATCAGGAAACATCAGACGAACTTGGGCCAACTCTTCATGTCTGTTCTCTTCAACCCCCGTTCGTCTGGTGCACTTCAGGGCACATCAAGATTGTGTGGTTTCGAAACATCAGGTCAAAGAGCATTATTCTGAAACATCCATCTCCTTCCCATAGGTTAGCATGGCTAAGAAACACTGCTTTCTGTGGCCTGAAAGCCCTGGTCATTCAACGGTATGCCAGCTGGGTTACCTTTGATGTCTCACACCTGCTGGCTCAGCATCCCACTTGGGTCAACATGGGATGGAGGCGATGGCCAGGCTAGGAAGTGTTAAGCCTGGGGCATGAGCAGCCATACCTGAATCTAGATCTGGACAAGGTATGCTCCACAAGGTCAGTTTGTTGGACCTGGGGGAATGACCCTGAGCCTAGACGGCAGGAGGTATGCTCTGTTGACCGGTCAGGACTTGAAGGCGGTAGTTCCTACTCTAGCCAATCTAGAGGCTTTGCGGTACCTGCTAATCACAGGCAGCAAGAACTGTACGTGCGTCTTCTATCCCAGAAGAAGACTCTGGGACCCGAGCCCATACAACCTCTGTGTCAAAGTTTAAAGCACCGAGGGTCCCTGGACCCCACTATCGCTGCCTCTAGCATGGATCATGCTCTCTCACAACTTCCACCGTGTCAAGCCTTTCTGCTGTTTTACCAGCTCCACCTGCATATCAATCTTTGCCCACAAATGGCAGCTGTTCCGTTATCATCTGGTAGGTTTCAAACAATGGAAGTGATTGAAACAGGCGCTCCCACATTCCTGGGAAGATTAAGAGTGACACATCACCCTGTAATTTAAGGGAGCTGCGCAATGGATGTTCATTTGCATTAGAAGGGTAGGCGGGGGTTGTGCTGCATTGTTCAATGGTATATACATTTTTCTCTCTCTTAAAAAAAGGGGAAAAAAATAAACCTCCATTTTCACTTTTGAACGATCTTCTTTGACTCATAGGTGTTACATATTTCTAAGTTACGTTGAAGTAAATTTAGAAACTAGCAAGTTCTTTTCTCCAAAAGAAACGAAACCGAGTGTCAGGATTATGAGCAAGACTGAGTTACGTTGCCTCGCTACCTGTAATTATGTTTTCAAAAGTTGCGAGCTTCAGTTTTAACTCTGTGGATCTTATAGTAGCAAAACGTGTGCGTGTGCATGTGTCTGTGTGTTTCAGGGTTGCGCTTGCGTTCAAAGGCTGTAGCTGTGGTGCACAGGCCACTTTTGCTCATACTAACCTTCTCACAGCTTATAATAATAATAATAATAATAATAATAATAATAATAATAATACTTGGATTTATATACCGCCTTTCTTCGGTCACCAGATTTCTCTAATGACTATAACTCAAGGCGGTTTACATAGGCAGACTTTATTCAGAAACCCAAAGGTTTTTACAATTTTTACAGAAACGTTCTATCTTCCAAGAACTACACACATACAGATGGATCTTTCTGGATTTAGTCCTTCTTTCTGGACACCCGTTTTGTCTTCTTGCTGGCTGATAAGCGGCTTCCCTGCTCCCACCAGAGAAGCGGCTGAACTTCGGCACAACTCCCCCTCACACAAGGCAGCCGAAGCTCAGCTGTTAATCAGCCGCAATTAACGAGGTCTGCCGCTCACACAGACTTCCGGCTGTCCCGAACTGGCGACCTTCAGATCTTCAGCTCTTATCTTCAGGCAAACGGAGGCATTAACCCTCTCAACTAAATCTTCTGCCCAATATCAGAAGATGCTTAATATCAGCATCACCGCTAATTCAAATCTGATGGACGGATTCCAGATACTGGGCCCTTCTCGCTGGTGGAAGGTGTGAATTCTCTCCCCAGGGAGTTTCTTCAAGCCCTCACCTCTGCTGCTTTTATGACTTATAAGAAGGGGGCTGCAAATCATTGATAGAGAACCTACTCTGAGAGAACCTACTCTGCACCTCTGTCGTGAAATCACTAGATGGCATTTGGTAGGTTGCTCTCTCTCTGTCTCAGTTTTCGAACTGCAGCATGGGAATAATAATACATAACTCCCTTGCAGAGTTGTTGTAACTACAGCGGGCCTCCGCTTTACAATATTAATCTAGTGACCTCATCGCGTCGTGAAAATATCGTAATAAGAACCCGATAACTGTACATTGGAGGTTTTTGGTAATTTGTTCCAAACCTCAGAAGTTGGAACTTTTGCCGCAGAACTAAGCTATTTCCCTCTGTGAAAGGTGATTTTCACAACGGAACTATTAGTTTCACATAGAAGCATAAACACTGAGGCTGTGTCCTGCCCGCCATACACCCAGCCACGACATTACTAACGCAGCTACCCCAGCTAACCCAGACACTTCTGCCTGCTTCAGTACTTGCATCACTGATGGTTTATCTATCACCCATTCTCCTCCACGTGGTCCTGCTGTTTGCTATCATAAGCCCATTGTAAAGTGCCTAAGTATAATACAGTGAACCTTATTATGTTATGGGGAGTCCATTGTAAGGTTTTGATTGTGTGCTGAATCAGTCGTCAAGTGTAGGGTCCGCTGCACTACATCAGCATGATACAAGTGAATTGCTTTGTACACACAAACAAGCACTGCACAGGAAGTCCTATTATTAGCTACCATCCCTTCCCCCCAAGTCATTCTTGGCACAGTGCGGTGTCACCAAGGAGGGGGGGCGGGGAATTGGTTACCAGAAAGCAAGACAGGCAGGGCCAGTTTCCCCCTACCCCCCGCCCCCGCACACACACTTGGAACATGGCTTGACCAATGATCCCTATAGGATAAGGACGGAAATGGCTTTTGAAGCATGCAGGGTCCTAACCATGTAATCTTCTTGACCAGGGGCCTAATGCTGTCCAACTTTCCAGCCCAGTCACAAAGCCCTGCCTCCTCAATGTAAGGGAATGTTTTCTCCCTTACCTCGGGCTGCATTGCGGCTTTGTCAGCACAGGAATGTTGGATCGGATTGGGCCCTAAGTTTCTTTTGGCACGGCAGCTACGTTTCCATGGGCCACGTGCACTGATTCAAAAGCAGGCCTCATTTTAGTCCCGAGTCACAGGCGAATGGAAAGTTGGCGTGCACAATCCCCAAGGCATGCCTTTTTTTTTTCTCTCCCTTCAAAATATTTGTTTTAAATTGATTCCCATCCTTATTTTCATATATTGTTCTAAGTAAATTGGACTCAGCTGTGGCAGCTGAGGGCATTTGTTGTTTTTCCATAGCAAAGATCACTAAGCATCAGAGCATCGAAATGTGGAGGCAATAAAAGCCAGCGTCATCGCTGAGCTGCAGGCTGCCATCTTTCTTCTTTTCCTTCAAAACGTGTGATGCCTCTTGCTTCCCCCTCCCACTTCCAGTGCTGCTTGACGTGCAGCCCCAGCCGTCTGATTTGAGCAGAGGGATTCCTTGTGTCCTGTGGAATTTTTGTAAGATGATCAAGGACCTCCTCGAACTCCCAAGTGACGTTGTGGAAGCAGCAGCAGCAACTGCTGCTGGGGGTTGATTCAGTGAGCAGAACATTGGGAAGGAAGAGGAAGGGGTGGAGCTTTACCTGTCGGTCCAGAGCTCAGAATCAGGGTTCAAGTCCCTGCTCAGCTGCAGAGCTCACTCACAGCCCCAGTGCCCGCGGCTGCAGCGGCGGCCAAATGGCGACCTCTGGTTCCTGCGCATGTCGAGGCTACCACCGGCGTCTCCTTAGGGTTAGCGAAGCATTTGCTCCCTTGTCTCAGGTGATGCTCCTGTGGCGCCAGTGCCGCTCCTCGGCTCTGTGATGTTGAGCGGGTGCAGAGCTGAGGAGCGGGTGAAGAGCCCTGCTGGGCTGCCTGATCCAGGAGAAAGTGGCAGAGGCTGGCCGCCACCTCCTCTCCCTTGCCCCGTTCTGCCACCTCCCTGCCTCCCGCCTTCCCCAAAGAGGCTTACCGGCCGCTGGCAGTGGAACAGCGCCAACCAGACATGGTCGCAGCCCTGGAGTCCAGCCCCGACTGGCCCTGGCCCAGCATCCTGCTCCCTCCTCCCTCCACCCAGCACCGGTGGGATGCGGGTACCGCCAACACTCCAGGCTCCTTATTCCCCTCATTAGGGCAAGACTTCAGCTTACAGAAGGAGGCTTCCTTGCCCTTTACCGCCTCTCTGACCCCACTCGCTAGCCAAGCTAGCACCCTTTTGGACCGAGTCGAGCCCTTTCTCAAGCCAGGCGCTGCACCTCTCACTTCCTGGACTGGAAAAGGAAGAGGAGGGCAGGAGAGGGGGTGTGGAGGAAAGGAGCGTGGTGGGCGCTCTCCTCCACACTTCTTGCTGCTCTGTCCTCTTCTTTTCCAGTTCAGGAGTGGCGACGAGAGGACAGGTGGAGGTGGGTGCACACATCAGTCTGCTGCCTACAGCGGCCGCCTCAGTCAACCCCGTGGGTGGGCCGTCCTTAGTGCCCACGTGCACCTGCAGACCACACCCTTGGCCCATGCCCTTGTTGGAATGTCTGTCCGCCTCTCAGCAGACATCTCGTGGTCTGAGGACAGCTCAGCTGGGAATGTGTTCTCAGGCCTCAGCACCACCCCCCTGGCACAGAAGGGTACAGCCTCTGCCCCTGTGATTGCCAAGCAGCCTGAACCTCTGAATGGCCCCAGCCTGGTGTAAATGCCAGGAGTCCAGCCTCCTCTCTCCCGCAGTTCGGTCTCAAGCCCCTGCCCTGCTGCCGTCCACCAGGCTGAGGGACCCTCCCGTAGGCTTCGGGAACAGCTGCCCACCGCTCCGGTCTGACTCCTGACACCAGCAGAGGAAATATTGTCTCTCCAAGCTTGCTATTCTCAGCAGTGTTTAATTACCTGTTTTGTCTCGGGGAAAATGCCGCCACATGCAGAACCCAGTCGAGCACCAACACCTAATCCAATCAGCTTGATGATGCATGCAAAAAAAAAGGAGGGGGAATTACAGAAAATGACCTTGTGCATAATTACTCATTTGACAACTGTTAGCAAATGACACAAACGGAATCCGACATGCATTGTAAGGCATTAATGAGAGCTTTCCGCCTCTCTCCCTCTTCCCCCCCCCCATGCTCTTCATGCACAGGAAAAAAATGTTTTAATTAAGACTTCCTTGATTAGTCATTTAATCAGTCATTAGGCCAATACAGATGGAGTCAATTAATTTTTTTTTTAACACTTGAATAGACACTTGATGTGACTGCAGAATGAAACACTCATTTTTATCTTCCCCCCCCCCACTCCCCGTGGTAGTGTGCTGTGGCCCTTTGCAAAGCATGAGAAAGCAGGTCTCTGCCTCAAAGGCCTTCCAAACCGTAAACTGACGCAAGGAAGCTCAGAGGCAGGGGAAGGAAAGGATATGTGATGGTTTCGGGCACAGGGCTTTTTGACTTCTGTTTTGCAAGTCCCAACTTTTGTGGAGGCCACTTTTTGCCAGTGCCACCTCTGCCACAAGAGACGACATCTGTCAGTGGAAAGGGGAGGCTTGCCCTACGGTTGGGGCCTCCCCTCCTGAGCTTTGCCTCTTTGCTGCACAGCCTCACCTTACCCACCAGTGCAGCAGCACCCCAGCCACGTCCTCCTCCAGCAGAGTCGGACTCCGTTCAGCCCCGCCACATGGGCCCCATGACGTGGGGCCAAGCACCACCTCCCATACGGGAAAGCCCCGCTGCTGACTGAAAAGCATGGCAATGCACTGTGAGGACCAGGAGCCCGCTTTCTTGGCAGAACAGGCTGGGTTTTGAGGAGGGGGTCGGCGGGAGTAGGAAGGAGGCATCACGAGCAGTGATGTCATGCAGGGGGTACGCGGGGGTACGCGAGTACCGGTTTCTAGGATTACAGCTGGCCCCGCCCATTCGCCCGCCCACTCGTCGACTCCGCCCTCTGCAACGTTTGAATTTCCTGCATGTTTGAGTTGCCTGCATGTTCTCAGAGCCAGGCAGGCAGGCAGGCAGGCAGCGAGCGGAGCCTTTCCTTTCCTTGCCACTGAAAAATGAGTTGCTCTGGGGTTTTCACATGATGCCAGGCCTCCTTCACATGTTCTGGGGGTGCTGTGGAATACTGTTGCAACTGTTGGGTCAGTTTAAAATCATCTGAGGCCTCAAAAAGGGCTTTTTTCATGTCACTTCCTGCCACGACCTCACTTCTGGCTTATGACATCACTTCCGGTGGGCGGGTCCCGACACGTGCCAATCAAAAGTGAGTACCTGTTCTTAAATCATTTAGATGACACCACTGATCACGAGTGCATCGGACTGCACTTAATTAGCCTGTTGGGTTTGCTGCCTCAAGCTAGGGTGATGGGGGCTTGCTTAGGTGGTTGGGAAAAGGAACTGGACCGATGTATAGGTGGAGGAGAAGCACTTGAATAGCTAAGCAATAGGGCTGGCCCACCCATAAGTCTGACTGAGGTAGGGTGGCCACTTCCAACTGCCCACTCGCCTCTGCTGTTCCCCCTCCTCCTACTCCCTGGACTGAGTAAGGAAGAGGAGGGTGGAGCGGAAGAGTAAATGTGGAGCAGAAGGGAGTGGTGGGCGAGAGTCACTCTGCTTTCTCCCATACTTCTGCTCTGTCCCCAGTTTCCTTTTCCAGTCCAAGGAGCAGGAGCAGCAGGGCTTGGCACACCCCCAGGTGAGGAGGGGGGGTCAACATTTGGCACACATCTGAAACACCAGACGATGTCAAGCCAGCCCTGCTGAGCAACTAAAGTCAGCACACGTTTTCATGGACAACCATCCAGAGGCGGATCTGCAGGGAGGGCAAAGCTCTAAGTGTTGCAAGAAGCCTTACCCTGTCATGTAAACCCCTCCTCTCCCTTGCTGCTGTAGCCAGTAAGCAGCGCCAAGATGTTGCTTTGCCCTGTGAGGATTGGCTAAAACGGTGCAGGAGAGGCGTGATTTCCACTGCAAGGTAAGGCTCCTTGCAAGACTTAGAGCTTTGCCCTCCCTTAGATCTGCCTCTGCAACCATCCACTCCAGCAGGCAGAGTCTTTTTGGGGCCATTCTGCTGAAGAGCCATTTTAAATTAGGGAGTGATCTCTATGTGAGGGCAGTCAAGCCGTCAGAGAGAAATGAGGGTCGGCAGCTAATTTAACTCAAGGCTGATTTTGGAAAGGGCGTCGATTAGAGGACCTCACCTTACCCCTGGTAGGTCCAAGACCCACCATTGGCTCATCCCCCTTGCATGGCTTCCAAAGAGGAGCTGAAGGCAAGGAGCATGCCCAGCTTGGAGAGAAGGGCATCCAGGGACTGGGGAGATGCAATTCCCTGGTGCCAGGAGAGAGGGGAAATGGCAAAGCCCTGTGTCCACAGGAGAAACCGCTACTATACCGAGAAAGCTGCTTTTAGCAATAGTGGACAGTGCCAGATGCCCAAGAGGAAGGTGTCCCAGGCAGTAGCCAATCGCTCCGCTCCCCATTTGCTCACCCATGAGCAGTGCTTGTTGTTTGCGGATGCCCATCTGCTCGTTCTTGTTTTGAACAAAAATACGAGAAAAATAGAAAAAGTTGCATGTTTGTTGCTTGACGGATCTGGATTCTTCCTTCCCACCCACCCCCTTTTCCTCTTTCAGGACCGTAGTATTTTTAAAGACTCAGAGCACAACCACTGTCCCCTTCCTTCTGTTGGAACCATCCCTTCAGTCCTCGCATGGTGAGGAGGAGGACTCTGCTCCCTTGCAAGAGGGGCCAATGTGCCAGCCATTGGCTCAAGGTGCGTTACTGCCGCCTGTGCTTAGCGCAGGGCTCTGATGGCCAAAGTCCAGCTTTGAGCCTCAAGCCAACGCACTGAGCGAATGCGTTACTAAAGTGGGGGGAAGCCAGCCAAGAACACTGGGAACTCCTATTGCTGAGACTTGCCACTCAGGGAGCAGCGACAAGGGGAGTGATCACACACACACACACACACACACACACACACACACACACACGTTTGTGTGTGTGCGTGCTTACGCACCCGCATAGCCACTCAGCATTTTGCTTGGCTATCTAGACCGCTGCCGCCTCCTGTGTGTTGACCAAACTACGGCCCGGCGGCCACATCCGTCCCACCACAAGAATTTTTTCTGGCCCGCAGCAGCTTGAAATATTTGACATTTTTACTCATTATATATCATTTCTCAGTTTAACCGCAGCATTGCTAATTTGTAAATGTCACGTTTCTTTTTTGTTCTGAATCATATCATGCTGATTACAAAAAAAAAAGGTTGAGGTAGTGCCCTGGAGAGCCGCTCTCCGGCCCGTGGCAAGCTTTTGGTCCCCGATGAGCCTCTGGCCTTCCTGGCCCTTGGGGCATTGGCTGCACCCTCCAAACTGTGCCCTGGTTGTGTGTGGAGATTGTTCTGAGTGCCAAGGAGGCCAGTAGTGCTAGCCAGCCGGTACGCTGGGCGGGACTGACGTTTGATCGGCAGTCCGCCCGTTGCGTCACGCCGTGTTCCGCCGCTTTCCCACACGCCGGGGCATGCGGGAAAGAGGCGGAACACAGCGGAACGCAACGGGCGGACTGCCGATCAAACGTACGTCCCGCCCAGCGTACCAGCTGGATAGCACTACTGAAGGAGGCCTTGCGCAGCCTTCCATTCCTCTGAATGCCTCCGGAAGTCTGAAAATAGTCATTTCCTGGTTTTCCCAAAGTCCCAGGAGTGACATTTTTAGGTCCTCTGAAGGCCTTTGACAGATTTCTGAGGGTCACAGAGGCCTCCTTGGCCCTCAGAACATGATCTGGGTGTTTCCTTTCCTGTGATCTGCTGGTTCTGAGCATCACACCACAAGCAGCTTACTTTAATGTCCTGGGGAAAGACCCCTTTCCGAAACCCTGTGTTACTGCTGCCAGTCAGAGTCAGGTAATGATGAGCTCAGTGGGCCAAGGGTCTGACTCAGCAGACGGCAGCTCTCCATGTCATCGGTGACAACATAAGCTTGATAAATGCGTCTGCTCCGTTGCAGTGGCTTCTCCCACTCCCTGGAGAATGATCTTAAGAAGCTGCCCGGCTTTTCAGAAGAAATGTCTGTGGCTTCCCACTTGATCCGAGGCTTGTCAGTGTCTCAATAGTTTTTAAATCTCTTCTAGGGGGGTGCCGTTGGGTTGAAGAGTAGATTTTGTTCCTCTAAAATAAAAATAAAAATTCCTGCCTTTATATACTTTCCAAAGCGGGGGGGGGGGGGCGCAGCGTTTTAAGGTTTGAAAAATGAGCCCTGTCTTGTCTGAGCAAGGAATAATAAATAAAAGCAGGTGTGAAGGGTTGGAATCGAAAACAGATGGATATGACGGATGTGATCCGACTTCCCTACGGCTTCAGTCTTTAATCCCCGTGGCTTAGTGTGAATACTTCCCCCCTGATGCAATGCAGAAATAATAAATGGAGTAGAGCATATGGAAAAGGGAGGGGGGAAAAGTGTTAATGGCTGAGGCAAGGGGCAGGAATGGGGGCGGGGCTTGATGGACTGAATTAACCCGTTCTGGACCAGCTTCTCAGCCTCCCTCCACCAGCACCCCCCCTCCGGGCCACCTTCCCATCATTCTCTGGTCATGTTCATGCCTTGATAGATCCTTAAGCTGAGGGAGGGAAGGAGGAGGAAAGCAAAACTGCAAAAGAGGCTCTCTGTGAACATTGGACGATGCCACCTCTGGAGTCAGGCCATTGGCCCATCCAGCTCAGTGTTACTTGGTGTCAGTGATGCCAAGTCTGTTCAGCACCCTCTCCATTAGATGAGAAGCGTAGGGAGAGGAGCCCAGGCAAGTTCTTATATGGGACCAGCAGAGACCCTATTAGTTCCTTAAAGGTGAAGGTTTCCCCACGACCAAATGGTCTGGTCGTGACCGACTGTAGGGGGCGCTGCTCATCTCCGTTTCTAAGCCTGTAGAGCCGCGTTTGTCCTATGACAAGCTTCCGTGGTCATGTGGCCGGCATGACTCTACGCCGTAGCGCACAGAACGCCATTACCTTCCCGCTGAAGAGGTCCCTATTTATCTACTTGCATTTTTAGGTGTTTTCGAACTGCTAGGTTGGCAGGAGCTGGGACAAGCAGCAGGAGCTCACTCGGTTGCATGGTCTTGAACTCCCAACCTTCCGGTCAGAAAACTCAGCAGAACAGCGGTTTAACGCGCATCGCCACCACATGGTTCCTTACATCACCTTATTATTGGCTGCAGTTGCCCCAGCCACCATCAAGGAGTACTGTGAACTCCTGCCAACTCAGTGTCATTCTTGTGCTTACATTTTGCTCACAGTTTAGCCAATTAACCAGGGGTGCACTTTAAATCAGTCGATTTTTGTTGTTGTTGTTGTTGTTGTTTTGCCAGTTAGCAGCTGAGGGTAAAACTTGGTGCACACTCAGCAGGGAGTGTGCCCCCACAATGACCATAGTGGGGTATACTTCAGAGTAAACATGCATATGCTTGTGTTGTAGCCCTAGCCTGTGGCTAAGCTGAAATTTGAACATGGCTGGTTACATGTGCCCTTAACCACTGCCCTCTTGCCTAATGCATTATTGCACCTGCGTCTAAAATGATTCACTGGAAGTAAAAGGAAATATATATATATAATTAAAATAAAATAAAATAAGGACATGTTGGAGCCAAGCAGTGCATATGTGTGTGTGTGTGTGTGTGCGTGCACGCGCGCGCACACACACACACACACACACACACACACACACACACACACGATAAGGATTTGAAATGAGGGCATATATGAAATGATTTGAAATGAGGCACATATATGAAATGAGGGCAATTTAGTTCCTTTAGACCTTTTCCTTTCAAGGAGGGGGCAATAGAAGAGTCAGTGGTATATGTTTTATAATACAGGAGTCCTGCACCAATCCAGAGGTTAAATATGATTTAGGCAGCTTATGTGCCCACTGGCCATCATCTGTGTCTTGAAGGGCCCACTCCTTTCTGAGCACTGTCCACGCCTAATGGAGAGTTAAGCCCTTTTCGAGGAGAGTTAAGCCCTTTAGCTCCTGGAGAAGCTAAAAATGCAGCATTGCACTGCAAGGAAGACAGAATGTGTTCAGTTAGGAATGTACCCAGCCCTGGAAAACCAAGATGCTTTTTGGATCGCAGTGCTTAGCTGTGGCAGGGTATAAAATCTGCTGGCTGCTGCTGCTGCTGCGAGAGGGGCCCTCCTTGGCACTTGGGATCAGCACATCGCGTCATGGTAGGACTTAGCAACCTCTAAACTCTCACCACCAGGCAGGCATGTAGATGAGGGGAAGCAGAGCAGAGGGGGGACTTCTGCTACAAAAAGAGTGATGATGTCATCAGCAGGACTGCTCCGGAGTGGCCTTGGAAACTTTTTCAACCCAAGAAAATACATCAGGCTCCGAAGGAGGCTAACTGAGAAATTTGCACATGTTAATTCCTGGGCCATCCTCTTTCCCAGGGGCTGCTTGAAAGACGGTACGGAGCTCGTGGTTTCGTTAATGGCTCGATCCTATCCTGCGCCGGCATGCAGGTCAACTGACGCAGCATCCTCTGCATCCTGTGAGCCAGCTGGGGACGAGTCTAGCCCAGAAAGGTAAATAAGGAGTTACTTTACTTACCCCCTTGGCTGTTCCCTGGTGCCCCTTGGCTCTTTTGCTGGAATAGCCTTGGGAGCGTTCTGGGGGCGGGTCCAGTCTGGGACGTGTATTTGTCTGGCATGCAGCACTTCAGACTTCTCACCTGTCAATACTATGTGGGCAAAAAGCTCACTTGGATAGGCCTTTGGAGTGTGCAGAGTGTTTCAGGGCGCAATCCTCACCTGGAGTTAGGCCGGCACAGTTAGGCCAGCAAAGTTTGGCCGGCACCAGGGCCACCGTAAAGCACACTTGGGCCACTCTCTGAGTCAGGGAGGATGGCAAACGTCTGTGTGCTGGCCTCTCTGACTCCAAGAGTGGTCCAGCTCCAGGTTAGGATTGCACCCTAAGTCCTATTGAACACAGCAGGGGCGCAATCCTAACCTGAGATTGCACCGCCGAAGCCCTCTTGTGCCGGACCAGCGCTGTCGCAAATGCGCCCTAAGGTGTGTCTGCACTGCGGAGTTGGTCACTGGGCTAGTGCACGCAGCAGCACCAGCTCACAGATGCCGCAGCACCTGCAAGCTGCGCTGGCCAAGTGCCAGCTTAGTTCTGCTGGCGCAGGACCGCGCCAAGGGTGTGCCAGAGGCTGGGGGGGGGCGTAACGGTGCGGCTCCATGGGCAGAGGTGAGACACGGCCATTGGGCCATATCCTATCCCCTGTCCCCGGGCTGGGCGGTCCCAATTCAGGCCACTCCTGGCTGCGCCTAATATTTCGTGGGCACAGATCCAAGCAGCCCCATAGGGCTGGCTGGGGCTTACCCCAGGAGAAGGGGAAAATCTCCGCTTGCTCTGCGCTGAGCTGCTGGTGCCTCCTAACATAGTAAGGGTGCAGCGCAGGTGAGCACAGGTTAGGATTGCGCCGCGGGACCGACTTCGGATAAATCTGCGTGGAATTGCATTGTTACCATGGCCGTTAGAAAGGTGAATGAGACTTCCAATGGGAGCGCATGAGACAGAAAGAGCTGGGGCTCAAGGGGAGGGTGCCTGCTTTGCCTCCATTCAGTCTAGCTGGGGCTGGGAAGGACTCCGCTTGAGACCTTGGAGAGTCCTCGACTCAGCTAGGCAGACCAATGGCCTGTCAATGTAGGCAGTTCTGTACAATTGTATAACAGTTTGGGAAACAATTGTAGTTTGGGCAGTTTGCCCCACTCTCTTTACCGCCAAAGAAAGCAAATAAACCCCGAGGTAAAAAGAGGCTGCACTGTTTGGAACCCTCATAGGTGTTGGCTGTATGTACTCTGAGCTGAGGTATATTGAAATGAGAGAATATACTCTGCAGTTAGCTCTTAAAATGAGGCTGAATGTTTATGAGCATGTTGCCCACAACTCAGAAGTTAATGATAGCTGCCAGTTGGCTAGGCGGGTGAGTATAAGATTGGCAGGTGTCACGACTTGGCCCAAAAATTTTTTTCTCCGGGCCTCTGAGCGCACAGTGCTAACCTCTACCACTTGAATTCACCTGTACAGTTGATCTTGCTAATTGGATTCCTGGTAGAAATGAATTTGAACCTGGGGACCTCAGGGGCAGGGAACATACACGTGCCTCTGTCTGAAATAGCCACATAAAAGCCTTCCTCTCTCTGTCCAGAATTCCTCATTTCCCCTGCATGGGAACCTGGGAGGATTCCAGGAGCCATTGGCCACCTCTGTGATTTCTGCTTACTGCATATATCCTTTTGCAGCTAATTATTCCTGGGTGTGGAGATGGGGAGAAATGGGGATAATTATCCACTAGTAAGAGATAAGATAAAGAAGAGAAGAACAAGGCTGTTAGTGGCTCTACAATTGCCTCCAGCTTTCTCCATCTCTGGGGAAGCTTTCAGGATTAACAGAGCCTGCCTTACACATGGCTACTTTTCTCATAGTGAACATAGCAAGTAGCCAGGCAGGCAGTCTTTTAGCCACGGTGCTATACTAGTCCATGGCTGGCGTAAGTCCTGCCCAGCCCCTTCCAGTCCCTGGGTGCTTATTTGCCAGCTTTCTTGTAACCATGAAAGATAAGAACAATGTACACCACCACGATTCACGCATAACTCACCACAAGATGACCTTTCCCTGTAGTTCTGATGTAGCAAAGTGCAGCTTCTACAAACTATTACAGCATACGGTAAAAGGGCAACTTGTAACTTCAGGACATGGACCGAACTGGGATGTGGGGCATAACAGCCCTATTATGTGTAAAATGGTTCTGTGAACCAATGCCATAGGTGTGGGAAAAGATGCTGTTATGATTCTGAAAAAGGCAGCAATTTCTGTCTGAGAAGATGGCCTTCCTTGGTATAAGAACATAAGAAGAGCCCCACTGGATCAGGCCAAAGGCCCATCTAGTCCAGCTTCCTGCATCTCGCAGCGGCCCACCAGATGCCTCAGGGAACACACAAGACGACTAGAGATGTGCATCTCGTTGCCACTCCCCTGCATCTGGCACTCCGAGGTAGCCTACCTGTAAAGTAAGGAGGTTGCACTAACCATCATGGCCTGTAGCCTGCGATGGACTTATCCTCCAGAAATCTGTCCAGTCCCCTTTTAAAAGCATCTAGGCCAGATAACATCACCAACTCCTGTGGCAAGGAGTTCCACAGATTAATTACCCACTGGGTAAAAAAGTATTTCCTTTTATCTGTTCTCACTCTCCCAACACTCAATTTTAGTGGATGGATACCCCTGGCTCTGGTATTGTGAGAGAGGGAAAAGAGCATCCCTCTATCTACTTTATCCATCCCGTGCATAATTTTGTATATCTCAATCAAGTCCCCCCTCAGGCGCCTTTTTTCTAGGCTGAAGAGCCCCAAACGCTGTAGCCTTTGGTATGTGGCACAACTGTGCTGGATCAAAACCATCCCAGTTTGCCTTTGCAGATGACTTGAAAACTGTCTTTAGCTGCATTTTTGTGGCTAGACCAATGGGAATTTCGTGTCATTCTTGTTGCACAGAAAGAGACCCTAAGCCACAATAGCCACCAACTATAACAAGATGAGAATGCTAAAAAGAGAAGTCATAACATACTTAAATTTTAAAAGAAGAAGAAGAAGAAAGGAAAAATCTGCCCCTTGGAAGATTTAATTTGCCCACCAGGGAAAGTTAAAGTGGAATGCAGATTTTTTTGGTATGTTTTCATAAGGGAATTGAGAGTTTACTCAGATGAGATAGGGCAGTAGCATGCAGACATTTATAAGCAAGGACTGGACTAACATCGTGAGAGCAATTAAATGTCTAATGGAGGCCCTATTAAATTGTTTTTATTACTAGACGATGCTTTTATTTGTCGCTGGCAATTAAGTCCATCTCAAAGGTTACATACTGTATCAAAGAATCTAAATAAATTGGAGAGCCCTGCAAACCAGGCACACAAATAATCACTTGGATCTCAGTTGTGCTTTTGGAGCAGCTCGCCAAGCAGGCCTTGCAATGAGCAAAGGAAGTGGTGGAAATAGGTCAAAACTTTCCACATTTTGGAAGATGAAACATTGTGTTCCCTTTCCCTTCTCTCGGAATACAACAACTTGGGAACCAGCAGGCAGCAGATCTGAGATAAAGGAAATACCTGTTGAATTTAGCAGCGGAACTCATTTCCACAAGATGTGGTGGCAGCTATGGAACAGGGAACTTCCACATTCAGGTGCAGCCTACCTTTGAATATCAGCTGTTGGGGGGTAGGGTCTAAACATCAGGGGATTCTGGGTAGAAAGAAATAATTAAGGAGAAGGGAGTACATAATGGCCCAAATGAAAGAGGGGAAATTGCAGGGATGGGGAGCTGAACGTAAAGAAATCAGGAGGGTTACCCAGGAAGTCAGAGGGACCAAGGTTCCAGCTATGGCATAAAGCTGTGGCTGCTTTCTGTAACCCAAGCAGTGATGTCATGCAGGGGGTACGCGGGGGTACGCGAGTACCGGTTTCTAGGATTA
>JAJKFI010000061.1:2864449-2881452 GCA_029204185.1 Lerista edwardsae | reverse complement strand
TGTGTGTGTGTGTGTGTGTGTGTGTGTGTGTGTGTGTGTGTGTGTGTTTTAAATGTCAGCCTGTTTGTCAGAACAGATGGGAGGGGAAGCGAGGGAGAAGAAGGCTTGTGTGTATGAAATCCTAATGGCAACCTTCGCGAAGTATGGGGTGGAGCAGCTGATGAGCAAAGAGAAAACAACCAAACTCAGTCACCTGTGGGGAGGCTTGCGAAGGACTCAGTCTGTCCATATTGTTCTATCCCAGTCACTGTGTCTTGGAGTAGACTGGTGGCCATCTAGGACAGACAGCTTTTCTGTAGTTATTCATGAAACCGAGCCTCCATGTTCAAGAGCAGCTTCCCTCTGAATCTCAGCTTCTGGGGACGGGCAAAAGGAGAGGGATGCCACCAGAAGCTAGATGCTGGACTAGACAGGTCCTCCGTCAGCTCCAGCAGAGCAGTTACGGTGTTCTGATGTGGGTGACTCACGTCTTCTGGGTCACTCTGAGTGGCAGACAGTGGTACGCACCAGGCTTTTCTTGCCTCTGGCTGTGTCAGTGCCCCATGTATCTCCCGCAGGCTTCATCCGGCTCCCTAGAGGCAGAGCCAGTTCACGCGTTCAGCTGACGGAAGCTGTGTGGCGGAGGGGAGGCAGTGGCAAACCGGAATGTCTCCCAGGAGACGGTCTGGCCCTCCAGTCCCTTGCCTCATCACACTTCCTCTTGCGCATCAGTCTCCGCTTCCCTCTCCAGTCCAAGGGGCAAGAGAAATGGCGTCCCACCAGGTAAGGGGGGTAGCATTACCTCAACTGGGCCAGCCCTGGGCCAACCCTGCCCACAGGCCTAGATCGCAGGGAAGAAAAGCGCCTGGACTGGCAGCTGGGTAGGTTTCGGTGGCTCGGAGGGATGCTTTCTTCCCCACTGGAGGAGTGCGCGAGCACGCTCTCCCCATGAGCCTCCTGATGCTCCACTTGGCAGGAACCGACGTATTTGTCCGGTGCGGTGAGTCTGGTGGGGACCGGGAGGCCTGAGCCAGCCAGATGTTTGCATGCCCAGCAAAAGAGGGGCGGGGAAAACAACCCCAGGCATGGCTGCCAACTTCAGCTGCCCGCGTTTGCGTCTCAGTCCCCACTATAAGCCCAGCTCCTCAAGCCCTGTTTGAAACCGGCAGGGTGTGACTCTGGAAGCACATTGTAGTTGAGAGTGTATCCCGGCTGCCTCTCACCCGTGGCGAGGAATTCTGGAGGGGCTCGGCCAGAGAAGCCATGGAGGCCTCACCAGATACACCGTCCCCTGCCCGGGCAGCACTTTTGAGGCTATGTATGGGCAACAGGAAAGTAGCCAACAGGACAAGGAAATACTGGCAGAGGACTGTGAAAGCCAGCAATTAAGCAGGGAGAGGGATGGGCGTGTGGAAGCAGTCTTGGAAAACATCATGAGTGAGCTCATTGCCCCTTCGAAACGAGATGTTTGGGGCGGGGGGGGCGGGGGAGAGAGGAATGCACTCTAGGCCTCCTCTTCTGCATGTTCCCATTCGTGCCACAAGGAAGGAAGGAGAGAAACTGTCTCTGATGGAACGATAACGCTGTCCACAGTTGTGCGTGCAGGTCCAGCCCTCTGTGGCAGGAGACCGGGATGGCCACAGCACCTACATGGAGGATGTTGCTGTTCTTGGCAAGCTGTTCTTCCCTTCAATTTTTAAAAGCCAAATTGTTATTGTTAAGAATTGGTGTGTGCCGCTTTTGAACAACCAGCTGCTCTACACAAAGCGGTTTACATAGCAAAATAAACCACGACATGGTTCCCTGCCCCAAAGCGCTCACCATCTAAAACCAGAGGCAGAAGAGACACCAGCAACAGCCACTGGAAAAGGCACCATGCTGGGGGGTGAAGAGGGACGCTGAAAGGAATTTGGCCATCAGGAATTCTTACTGAAGCAATCATGGCACTGCGGTTAGGAATTCAGCTGAAGTCAAGATGAAAACCCGGATGGGCTTCGGTGAAGCCAAGAGTCTAAGTGCCCAATCCTATGGGCCTTAGCGTGGGTGGGACAAGTGTGCTGCCCACACTTCTGTTGCAAAAGGTGCTGTAAGCTGCTACTGCCGGCGCTGGGCTAACACTAGTCCAACGCCCGCCCCACACCACCAGGAGATGGCAACTCAAGCCGGCAAGCTGTAAGTGCCATTGTCACCGGCATTGCATGCTTTTTGGGTGAGTCGAGAGGCTGTTCCTGGGCATTTCCCTGGGCATTTTCCAGGGCATTTCCCAGGCCTGTCTGGGAAGCAGGAAACTGTTGCATGCAGTGTAATTGCTGCATCACTGAGCGACAACCTCTCCCCATGCGCTCTCCTACAGCTCCAATCTATGAAAATGAGCAGGGGGTTTGCCACTGATGTCAGTGGGTGCCAGATGGCGTTTATAAAGTGCATTCTCTATAATCATCCCTGTTTACCTGGGACAGCCCCCCGCAACACTTCTCCCTGAGGCAATCAGCTCAGTTGGCCTCATGGATAGGCTGGCCTTGAGTTATTACACCGTGTTATGGCACGATGAATGAGTAGTGTATAGAGTGGACGGAGAAGAGTCTTCAGCCGTGTAGGATGGTGAGGACGGATCCTTCGTGTGCAAACAGATTTTCTGAAGCTACCAGTGTCTCCCCATTCTCACCTTTTCCGCTTTGCATAACCTGTCCTCACAGCCAGGGGGTGTGCATGTTTAATTCAAAGTACATCCCCTTGTATTTGGTGGCGCTTCCTCCCAAGTCACCGCAGGTAGGATCGCAGCCGAAGTGCTTTACTCGACCTGAAAGGCAAAATCAGAACGTTTAGGACTTTTCAGGACATTCGCTTAGAAGTGCTTGTTTTCATTCTGTGCATTCAACCCAAGATTCTCCAGCAGCTAATTTGGAGTTGGGAAGGGAGGGCGCGCAACAAAGACACATTTCTCGCCATCCCTACGGCTGCTGTGGTGTCTCCTTTTGCAGTCGATCTCAGTACGAAAAGCCTTCTTGTGTTTCCCGCCCCCTCCGAGTTAGAGGGCTGGTAGCCCAGGTGTCCTGGCCGTGATCCAGCCCTGCTAACAACATGTCCCTCCCTTTAATCCCCTCATGCCATTGATTGCCTGCAATATTCTGCATTTCCAGGCCGGGATCCTCGGGTAATGTCGCGGTTCACACCGGAGGCGGCCTCGCTGGAGCCGTGTGTTCTCCCTGTACTTCTGGGCCATTTGTAAAAATGCTTTGACAGCCCTCCGTTGAGCAGCCATTGATACCACTGGAGTTATCGGCTTTCTCCGTGGCTGCTGGCAGCGGCTTCGGAGGCCTGTGTGCCTTCCTTAACAATGCACCTGGCACTTGCCATCTTAGCGTGACTTTGACAGAACGGCGGATAAGCCGTCAGCCTCGCGAGCAATGCAGTCGTGCCGGTAACATAACATTAGCGCCGTTGTACATTCACATTATGTAATGTATTCACATAAATAGTGCCGAGGAGAGCTGCAGTCACAGATCCCCGCATGGCAAAACAGTGCCCTGGACAGGTGCCACAGCAAGCCGCAGGTGGGAGCTTGCATGGCTAAAGGAGTCCATCAGGATGTTGGGCCCCAAGCTGTCAGCTCTCTGGGCCTGGGAAAGGGGGAGTATCCGTCCAGAGGCCAGCAGCATGTTCTGGGGCAGGCAGGGGGCAGGTTCCAAAATGGGCAACCAAGGATCAGAAGGGACAGAAGCATGCAGTGTAATCGAGGCAGGTGGGGGTAGCTGGGGCAGGGCGAAGGAAAGAGCTGGCAGGCCTCTCACGAGTGGCATCAGGAGTTGGGCACCAACTGTGCCCGTAAGAGGGTCCATCTGACCAGACCAACCCCTGCAGCTGTGGCAGCTGTAGCCTCCCATGTGCCATCATGCAGTTCCCCTGTCCACCCCTCTGTGGTCTGTCACCTTGCAAGGGCCTTGGGGCAAGGACCTGTTTCTTCACTCAGTGTAAAGCATCGTGTGCTTGGATGACCCTGGACAGGGCAGAGGACCTCATTGGAGGAGACAAGGGCAGGCCTTTGCCCCAGGCCCACACCGAAGACTGCAGGATCCCGGTGAGATCCACTCCAGCAAACGTTGCTCATACTGAACAGCCAGTTCTGAGTCGCTCCCTCCCTCCAGTGGCTGGCAGCTGTCCTTTTCCCCTCTAGAAGCCCCGGAATGGCATTGCATCCTTCTGAGAGGGGCTTCTGGGGGGGGGGGGGAAATGGCAGTGGCCAGGAGAAGCACTGGGGCTACCACTGTAGCAAGCCCTCTCTGTAAAATCTGCTTGTTGTGCCATCGGCATTCATGACACTTTATGTCAGGAGAAAAGACACTGACGCAAAGGAGCCAACAGAGAGGGAACAGACTGGTGCAAGTCTTGTAAGCCTGTTTCTAGGCAGACATGTCATGTAGCGGGTACGCGGGGGTACGCGAGTACCCGTTCCTAGGATTAGGGCTGGCCCCGCCCATTCGCCCGCCCACTCGTCGACTCCGTCGGCACTCCGCCCCCTGCAACGTTTGAGTTGCCTGCACGTTCTCAGAGCCAGGCAGGCAGGCAGGCAGGCAGCAGAGCGAGGGAGACCGACGGCAGCAGCAGCGTGAGCAGGTAGGCTGCCTGGGGCTTCCTCCCGAGGAGGCGCAGCGGTTCCTGGGGGGGGGAATCGGTAGCCCGTGCAGCAGCCCCGGGGAAAGCCTGGGACTCCCGGGCCTTCTCCCGGGCCGCCGCGCAGCCTACCAAGGAGGTGCGGCGGTTCCTGGGGGCGGTTCCTGGGTTCCGGCTATGACCTCACTTTCGGTGGGCGGGCCCCGACACAAGTGCCAATCAAAAGTGAGTACCTGTTGCTAAATCCAAGATCACTGCAGATCTTGAAATTAAAAGACATTTGCTTCTTGGGGGAAAAGCTATGGCGAACCTAGACAACTTAATAAAAAGCTGAGACATCACCCTGCCAACAAAGTTCGCCTAGTCAAAGCGATGGTTTTCCCAGTAGCAATGTATGGCTGTGAGAGCTGGACCATAAGAAAGGCAGAGCGCCAAAGAATAGATGCTTTTGAATTATGGTGCTGGAGAAGACTCTTGAGAGTCCCCTGGACTGCAAGGAGATCCTCCAGGATGTCAAGCCTGATTGCTCCCTGGAAGGACAAATCCTGAGGCTGAAGCTGCAATACTTTGGCCACCTCATGAGAAGAGAGGACTCTTTAGAAAAGACCCTCCTGCTGGGAAAGATGGAAGGCAAAAGGAGAAGGGGGCGGCAGAGGATGAGATGGTTAGACAGCGTCACCGAAGCAATGAACATGAAATTGGGTGAACTCTGGAAGCTAGTGGAGGACAGGGAGGCCTGGCGTGCTGTGGTCCAGGGGGTCACGAAGAGTCGGACACGACCTAGCGACTGAACAACAACAACAAAGTGAGTTTGTGGTTTAGGCAAAATTGGAACAAGGGCCCTCTTGGCTCACACCTCATGGTCTTAACCATTGTGCTTCCTTGGCTCACTGTGTCTCTGTCTGTAACAATCCTTCTGTTGATTTTTCCCTAGTCCCCACTGGTGGGAATCCAGCTGAAGTCCTGTTAGAAGGAACCCTTCAAGTATACACGCAACACATGGGTGAGGGGGAGAGGCCGAGCTCAGTGGCCATACTCCTGATGTCTCCACACCCCCGGCTCCCCAATGTCTGCAGCTCACATTGCCAGTGGAACATCAAAAGAGGGGGCAGGAGGTGCGCAGAGGTTGGCCAGGGTGTGCAGTCGAGGCCAGCCTGGGGCCACAAGCATATGCCGAATGCTGACCCACCTCACCAGCCTCCACACCCCCTGCTCCTTGGGTTCGGAACGTGGGGCTGCCTTTGAAGATGGTCCGGAAATTACAACTAATGCAGAACGCGGCGGCTCGGGTGGTTGCTGGGGCACATCGATTCGACTCTGTCGGGCCGTTGCTTCGGCGACTACACTGGCTGCCGGTTCCGTTCTGGGCCCGATTCAAGGTGCTAGTTTTGACCTTTAAAGCCCTTTACGGCTCGGGGCCGGGGTATTTGAGGGACCGCCTCCTTCCATATAATCCTACCCGTACTCTGAGGTCATCCGGGGGGGGCCCTTTTGACAGTGCCGCCACCGGGAGAGGTGAGAGGGGCGGCGGCCAGGAAGAGGGCCTTCTCGGTGGTGGCCTCCCAACTTTGGAATGCCCTCCCCTTAGAATTAAGAACTGCTCCCTCTTTGGCAACATTCCGGCAGGGGTTGAAGACCTTTTTATTTCAACAAGCTTTTATATGTTGACAGACAGACTGGTATTTTTTACATCTTTCAATCCACGGGGCTTGTTTAAATTTTAACTGTTTTTAATATTGTTTTTAATATGTTTTAATTGTATATAGTGTGGCTTGTATTGCCTTTAATTGTTGGTAGGCCGCCTTGTGTGCCTTTGGGCAGAAAGGCGGGGTAGAAATCAAATAAATAATAATAATAATAATAAATCATTTAGATGCCATTACTGTTTCCAGGGGCAGGCAGTGGAAGGAAACAATAGTTTTATGCATGCTTACTTTGGAGTCGTTCAGACTGAACTCAGCAGGACTTACTTCTGAGTAGACATATATAGGATTGGGTGGTAAAGACTACCCCCCAAATCCTGTGCTCGCTCAAGGCAGCAAGTTCCATTCAGCTCAGTGGGGCTACCTTCTGAGCAGACCCACCAAGGGCTTCGCAGGCAGGAGAGAGGGGCTTCCGGAAGGGATTTGAAGGGAGCGAGCGAGGAAGCATCCCAGGTGTTGTGAGAGGCACTGCCAGGCGTAAGGGGCAGTGAGGGAGAAACGGCAGAGGCACTGGTCGGGTGAGGGCGAGCCAGTTTTGGACGGCACGCTGGGAAATGGCAAGCAGGGCTTTGCCCAAGGGCAGCTCTTTCCAGGAAAAACAATCACCCAAGTGCTGCTTGGCTTCAGCCTCTGCTCCAAGGTCTGATCCTCAGGAGACTTGGCCACCTTCACGGCCCCGATTTTGGCTGGTCCAGGAGGTCAGGCTTTCCCAGTGTTCGTGATTTTCCACATGCTGCAGAATCCCAGGTTTGTGCTTCTCTTACATAGTCACAGTGCCAAAATATGCAGAAGTTTAATGGGTCACAGAGGAAAGGTAATGGGAACGGAGCTGTTTCTAGGGCAACAAAACATTTTCTCCCCTTTTGCTTTTTTACTCCTTCACTTTTATATTCTAATGATCCCTGTTGCACTTTGAAATTCTCCAGCCATTTTTGCAGCCCGTGAATGGGACAAAACGCATTTCATTCCTGGAGGCCCTGGACTTGCAGGACGCCTCCTCAAAAGCCAGGAAAACGAACCGCGCCAACAATAGGAGGTGTTTATCCAGCACCAAGGTGATCGCCTGGGAAGCCGTGCCCCCTGATTTTTTTTTTAATTACTGTTATTAATCCCAATTATACAGCACGATTTCAGCTTGTATGGCGTTCTTTCTTCATACGCAGGGTTCTCGCCAAAACGCTCAAGGAAGAGAAATAATGAACGCTCAAACAACTAACAGGATATTGAGGGCGATTTGGGCCTAGTTCTCCCTGAGGTGATAAAAGCCTTTGTCTGGCCTGTCGCACTTCAGACTGCCCACGTGGCGATAATACGTGGGCCACAAACTCACTCGTATAGGCCTTTGGAGTGTGCAAAGCACTTCAAACAGGTTATCATGATGTCATCCTGCAAACAATTTGGTAAAGTGAGTTAGGGTGACTATGCCCATACTGCAGGTGTTTCCGGCAGGGTTGCCGAATGCTAGTAAGGTCCCAATCCAAACTAAAGCCTGTCCACACAGTGGCATTCCTATGGGGGGGGCGGAGTGCTAGGTGTTGCAGGAGCCTAAGCTCCTGGGTAACTTGGCCCCTCCCTCTCTCCTCCAGCGTGATTTGCTACTTGGAGAGCCGGCTCAAAGGCTTTGCTCTCCGAGCCACGAATGGCTCTGGAGGGGGAGGGGCCACATGCAAGTCTTGCACTCTACAGGCGCAATCTTAACTAACTTTCCAGCGCTGATATAACTATACCAATGGGGCATGTGCTGCATCCTTTATTTGGGAAGGGAGGCAATCAGAGGCCTTCTCACAGTAGGGGAATGTTTGTTCCCTTACCTTGGAGCTGGAAAGTTGGTTAGTATTGCGCCCTGAGCATAATAGTTAATCCGGCTCCGTTGATTCATTCCTACCTTCCTTTATATCCTACAGGAGAATATATTATTATGGTCCATGACGTGACTTCGCCTCCGTTCCTGGGCCAGCATCTCCTGCCTGCTTTCGTGCTCTTGAGAGTGCTGCCAGAGGAGGGCAAAGGCCTGGATTTCAGGACGGAAACTCAAAGTGAAGCACAACGGAGGGATGGAGCTCAACCGATTCCCAGCTGAACTCAGGTGAAGTACTTGCCCTGGAGCGACCCATCCACGAGGTCTGACTCAGGCAAACACTTGGGAGGAGGATCGGTGCGGAGCATCTCCCTCCAGATACCTCCTTCTCCTCCTCCTCCTCCTCTTCTGGCTCCCCGGATTTAAAAAGGAAGTGGGGAACGGCTCTGAACAGGAAGTGTGGAGGAGAGGAGAATGAGGATCTAGAGCACTAGCTCCATTTTTGACATGGAGGAGAAGCAGCCATGGCCACAGCATCTCCAGGTAAGGTGAGACACATTTTGCTTTCCACCTCAGGTGCCGAGAGGTTTTGGAACGCCCTATTGAGCAGCATGGGAATTGACCATTGGTGCCTTCCCCACCCCCAGTAATAACGTTGACATGACCTTCATAGGACACACAACCTGGATACTAAGATGTGGAATTCTCAAAACCAAGAAACAACACAACCATCTGGGACAAGACGGTTCCAGTTCTGAGACGAACTGCAGGTGTGTTTCGTGTATCGTCACTTCATGCCTCAAGTCTGGCTCCTACTTGTAAGCTGCCTTTTTTTTTTTTTTTTACCAGAATGTAAGCCGCATTTTCCTTTGTGTTCCAGCTATTTCAATAAACTTGAGTTTGTGCAACAGTTTAGTCAGATAAGCGTAGAGCATAAAACCTAGTGAAGCAGATGGTCAGCTAACGGCCAAAGACGTCCATCGCCAATTACGTTTACGGCCATTTATGACCATTGCGTTTGCCTCTCTCATAACACATTTGCCGCTATCTGGTGGTGCTTGTTAAAAAAGAACTCTCTTGTTCATCCAGTACATCTTTTTTTCGCCCAGAAAAAAAAAATTTATAATAAATTCGCCCACTGCAAGATGGCAAGCAGAGAGACTGCCAGCAATCTTGAAAAGTGTCTCCTGTCATCAACAAAAGAGGATCTGAAGCTGGGTTAATTATTCAAAAATAAAGCCTGAGTCGAACGGGCCAGAAATGTATCTGAGCAGTGCTGGTGAAGGAGGAGTGCTGAGCGGATCTGTTTGGAACACATTTGCGTCTGGCAGCAGCCGGTGTTGGAGACGCAACGTGCTCGGCGGTGTCGGGGGAGCGGTTCAAGACTCAACAGCGCACCGTGGCAAAAATAGGCAAGCCAGAGCCAAGCGGCATGCTGGGAGGATGCACGTGGTGGACCGCCTGCTTCAGAACACCGCAGAACGGGAACGTCCAATCGCGGCGCACTCTGGGAGCCTCGGACACAACGTTGCATTGAGAGATATTATTTGAGAAGGCTGAGAGCAACCTCTTGTGCTGTGGGTGTTCTAGACTGACACAAGGGTTCTCTCCACACGGGCCTGGGGAAGGGAGTTCTCAGTCTAGAGGCTGCGACCAAAAAGGCCATGTAAAAGGTTTGTGCCTATTTGTGTCCCCCCAGATCTCCGGAGGATGAGGAACCATAGAACAAGGCCTCAGGTGTTGAATAAAATGGGTGTACAAATTCATATGAGGTGAGATAGCCCTGTCAGTATCCTGACACTGAAGGGTGCTGATGTTATAAGCAGGAGCACTCAGGTACTGCCTTTGGCACTTTTTCAAAGGCTCACAGCCAAAAAGAAGCATCTGGCTCAGCCAACTGCAAACTGAGAAATTTGCCTAAGGGCTTCAGTTAATGTCTTTCCCAGACATAAAGACTAGTCTGTAGTCTTTCCTAAGGGATGCCTGAGTAGCGGTAAGTAGCTCAGGTTATGTTAACAGTCCTATGCACCCGGGAGTAAGTTTGACTGAGCACAATCGTCTATTTAATTCTGAGTGAACATGCACAGGCTAACGCGGGTACCGTGGTTCCCCATTTTCTCAGCATTGCAGCATTGTTTAAAGTTCTCCTATCTTTTTAATAAGAGTCCCAGTATCCATTATGTCTGCGGATAACTGAAACTGTGGATACCGAATCAGTGGATACTGGGGCATGTCTGTCCACACTAGAGATGGTCCATCATGCCCAAAACCTGAGGCTATCATACTATTGCCTGCTTTCAATCTGTACAACAGCTTGAGAGCAGGCTAAGGAATGAAAGGCCTCAGGCTTGCATGGGCTTGGTCAAGTAAGTTCACAGGGATGAAGTCCCATGGAGACTTTTCTTTTGCACATCAATTCTGCTTGCTTAATAGCTAATCTGATACTGTCACATGATATTTCTTATTGAATACTTGTTAATAGCTGTCCCGATGGCCCCTTGAATGGGATGAGAGGGTGGGCTAGAAAGCCTATATGTAAAGTATGTCCTCAGCCAGTGATGTTTCTGTCTTTGAAAAGGCGTCCCCAGTATCCACGGTTTCAGGTATCCACAACGGGGGTCCGGAACAGAACCCCAACAGTTCCAAAACCCCAGAGCAGCTCATTTTTCAGTGGCAAGGCAAGGCAAGGCTCCACTCGCTGCCTGCCTGCCTGCCTGCCTGGCTCTGAGAACGTGCAGGCAACTCAAACGTGCAGGAAATTCAAACGTTGCCGGGGGCGGAGTCAACGAGTGGGCAGGTGAATGGGCGGGGCCAGCCGTAATCCTAGAAACCGGTACTCACGTACCCCTGCGTACCCCCTGCATGACATCACTGGGCGTGCCTGTACTGTACTCCTTTCTTTGCTTTTTTTGGTTTCAAATAGCAAACCACCTGCCAATTTTTCAGGGCTTCTGTAGGATCAGCAAGCTCCAAGAACGAAGCCCGGCTGCGTCCACACCCATTAAACATGCACAAGAGAATAACCGGTGAAACGGCAAACTGCATTTGGCACGGGGCGAGTTTGCTCCGCCCTCCGCCCGCCCCCCCAGCGCTTGTGGCAGGCCCCAAGTTGTGAGGAAGAACAGCTGTGCTGCTCTCCACCTCCGCCGCCAGTATTTTGAGAGGAAAGGCAAACATATTACCTTGACGGAGCCAGATTTATTCAAATCCTCCTGGCAGCCCGTGCCGTGTGGCCCTTGTTAACATCTGCTGTTACCTTATGAATATGGATGGCGCGTCAGAAAGAAAGGCTTTAAAGACACGCACGCAAATGCACAACGACAAAATGGAGGCCGGGTGCCAGAGCGGCACTGCGAAGGAATGTGGGGGTTGGCAGGCGGGCCCAGGAAGAGGCCGCTTCCAAAAGGCAAAGAATCAGCCAGGGCTGCTGTTCCCCTGCCAGCGATTTCCACAAACGTGTAGCCGCGGAAGTCGCTAAGGGTGGCCCAGCACATGCCTGCGGCCAGCTGAGATAGTCGCCTTAGGCGGCAGCACGGCACGAGGCGCCCATCTCTGTTTGCCCGTTCACCTCCTCTCCCTCCCACTCCCTGGACTGGAGAAGGAAGGTGAGGATGAAGTGGAAGAGGCAATCTAAAGGAGAGGAGAGTGGTCAGCCTGGGAAACTGGAGCTGACACCAGGAATGGGGGCCAGCATTTGGAACCCCACCGCAGGCACCAGGGTGTCTTGGACCAGCCCAGTGACTCCCCACCCCCACCCCCACCATGCAGTCAGTCTTCACCAAATCCTGCCCTATTTCTTCATTTACTGATCATGTCTTTATTGCAGCTTGATTTTTCTTTTAATACGTTGTGAGCTGTGTTGCAGCAGGGGAACTACGGGATGCCAACAAAGAGAAATAAATAGAAAAATAGAAAAAAAATAGCTTCTTAGAAACACTTAGCTACACGGGCCTGCACAAAAAGTATGGGCTCAGACTCCCTCTGGCTTTCCTGTAATTTAAGCGTAGGGTGGAAAGGAAAGTAAAAAATGGGAGGGGGGCATGCATGGTTAATTCACTGTGTCTGGATACTTCACATGTTCTGAAATTGGTGATGGTACATGCAGGTTCCATTTTGGTCTCACAAAACCCTCTGAAGGCACAGGACGGGTTAGACAAATCTAAGTGGCTCTAATTTGGGAAGCCCCCAACACTGAAATTGGACAAAGAAAGTGCAATTTGGTTGTGATGGTTGTAATCTGGTCATAATATTATGATAGTTTACCCTCCCCGCACTTGCGCACGCACGCATGCGCGCTCGCACGCACACACACAGAGACGCCGATTTCTGGAGTGTATCCCAGAATGCACTGCATACTTCCTGGAGACTAGAAACAGCTGCTCTTGTTGGCAGACCTACTGCCCCCTTCTCCGGGATTCATTTAGTGGGCCCAACGTGAAATGTGTGATGGAAATCTGACATATGTTGTTAGTGGTATTTGCAGCAGAGAGACTGTGTTGGAGACCGGTTGCTATTCTTCCAAGTTTATTATAATTCCTTCTTCTAGTGGGAGGCCAGTTGATTCAAAAACACACGCACATTATTTTTAACTGATAGAAAGTAAATGGAGTAAGCAACAGTTTATACGCGTCTTTGGTCTGACTAACAGCCCTTGTCCCTCACCAGCTGTTTATCAGCAGCTTCCTGGCTTTTTGCTGTCATTCTCTCTGATAAAGATGCATCAAGGGTTCGCTGGCCACGATCCAGCTCAAAGGCCATACAGCAAGATGGACCCCGGGCCTGCGAACCGAGGACTGAAAAACTAATTAGAAATCTTTTCGAGGATTATGACCAGAGCTGTGTGTACCCCACAATAATACAGCATCCTAGAAAAAGCTCAATGTAGTATACGCTGTAGAAATCAGCTCTTTTTGGAAGAAAGATTCTAGTCCTCATGTTCAAGAGTGTGTGGGCAGCACCCTCTCAATCTAAGACTTAGGAGTGGTTCTTGAGACACTCTCTTGCTTGTCAAGCTCCTTGCTCCTCCCCATAATTAGCAGACATGGAGCAAATTGTGCGTAATAGCAGAAGTGGCACAAAATAAGAGGAGGTTCCCTTTTATGCAACTGCATTTTTATGCCCCTATCGCAGGTGGAGAAGATGGAGGCTGAGGAGGTGTGGCCTTCCTGAGGCCACTTAATGAATTCATGAGAGAGGCAAGCTTCAAAAAGCTCTTAGCCACTGTGCCACTTCTCAAAATAGGGCACAGACACCTGGTAGCAGTAGAAGGGTGGAGCAAAGTGGCTTCCACAAAATGGCCCAAGATTGACTTTTGGCACCTGCTGATCAAAAAAATTAGGGGGGGGGTTGGCCACACGGGGACTGCCCTCTCTACACATCAGCGCAGAAATCTGATTTCTAGAGTTTTGGAAACTTACTGCCTGAAGTGAATACCAGCTGAGTCTTGATAGCATTGCGAAATGTACAGGAGCCGTCTCATCATTCCAACTTCCCCTCCGTAGCTTAGCCATGGCACTACAAACCTCTGTCTCTGTGTGTCTGTGCATGCGTGCATGTGTTTCACCTAGAATTATCGGGATGCTGACTGCTGTGCCGGACGTCACGTCACTATATTCCATTTGCCTTCTGCCAGAGCTCAAGACAGTTTATAAAGGATTATCCTATCTTTACCCCTGCAGCAACCCTGCAGGTAGGTGAGGCTGAGAGATAGCGATTGGTCCAAGGTCACCTGGTGAGGTTTTTTTTGGGGGGGGGGCGTAGTTGAATCCAGATGAAACACAAACCTTTGAAGGAAAACTTTGACACAGATCAGTGTGCATCATATATTTTGCTCCATATATTTTACCATATTTGTCCTAAACCCTTTTTTCCAAACCCGAACCGAGGCAGAGGGCAATCTCATTGTTCGGAGCATAAAATGGTTAAAAGACATACAGAGAGGGCCACATAGAAAGAAAACAGATGTCCATAAAAACGCTTTCATCTTCCTTAATGCTCCTCTTGCCATCTCCCATCCTGGCATTCTTTTCCTTCCCACTTTCCTTTCTCTTTAGATATTTTTTAAGCGTGTCTACCCCCCCCCCAGTTTCCCTCTCAATAACCATCATCATAATATTGAAAATCTTGGCTTCAGTCTGCTTTCTCAACACAATAAGGGCTCTGTTGGCCCCTGAAGAGGTTCTGGCATTGCCCTGGATGTTACACAGACTAATCCATCCCAGATCCCAGCAAGTTGCTCCTTCCCGGCACAGCGAGGTCCGTGGCAATAATAGAATGCTGCTGTGAGAGATAACAGCTATTCTTGTCTTACTGGGGGGTTAGAGCGGAGATCTGCTGGCAATATTTAGCCAGTGCAGCACAGCTGGGATCTGTCAGATGCTCTATGTGCCGCCTTTGCTAAAACAATGGCTCTGCGCATGCACCACCCTCCCGCTTAGGAGCAGGCATTCCTTTGAACCAAAATTCCTGCTTGCTCTCCTGCCTTCCCAAAGGAACTAGAGGCAAGTTCATGCAAGCCTCCAACTCTGCCCCTCCCCTCCAGCCTACCCTTTCGACGAAGGTGCCTGTCAGAGAATCAGGCTACTGGAGGCACCATTGCAGGGCCGGAGGGAGGGTCGTCACAAACCTCCACTTTAGGATCTGGGAGAGGGGGATAGGATCTGGCTTGTTTGTTGGCCACTGAGATCTTCCTCCTCCGGGCCCTCCCCATCTTGGAACACCCCTGAACGCTCCCCTCTCTGCCCCTGCCACCAACTCACCAATGCCTGCAGAGCCTTCTGGGGCCGCTGCCACGTTCGCCAACGCCTCTTGCCTTTTGTCGCCGCGCACCAGCAGCCCACAGCGGTCGCCCGGCTTTCACACCACCAGGCCTTGCACTGCCGGAACATGGTGTCGCCCGCGCAAGGCCATACTAAGACTGGGGCCTGAGTTCGACTCAGTAGAACGCCACTTCTTACGCTCCTACTCCGATGTGAAAACAAAACAACAAAACGCCGTCCTCTGCTTTGTGTACAAATAAGCCCTTGAAGTTGCAAATGGCACTTCAAACTGTGCTGCCTCGCTTCCCGCGCGCAAGCGTGCTTCCTTGACCCGTGTTTTTAAGATGTGCCGTGAAATAAAAGAAGGAAACAAAGGTTCATCATGGAGGGAGTAGATAAATAATGCACCATAATGGTGGGTGGGTGGGTGGGAGGGAGGGGGGAGAACGTACGTAGGCACTTGGAAACATACTGTTCCGAAAGCAGGAGGTGATGTGGGGGGGGGCGTCTGTATGGTTCATTCCACCAAGGCAAAGCGTTTTTGTCTCCGAGGGCAGTGCATGGACACTGCAGTTGCCATGGTAAGATGTGTACGTGTCTCTGTGTGCGGGTGTGAGTGTGTGTGCATGCGTGGTTTATTCCAGACACTATAAATAGGCATCTTGTTTGTTGGCCAAGAGCACAAGTGAGAGACGCTCTGGTCAAACAGGTGCTCCTCTGATCATCACAAGGGGTTGCAAGATTCTGTAGCCCAGCAAAACCTGATGGGGGGACACTTTGCAGCATGATGAAATTTAGCCGAAGTGGCTCTTACCTGTCCGCCTCTTCTGGATCGACACCATCGCGGCCCACCATTGAAGGCACTAAACAGGCCAATCCCAGTGGTGTCATCCAGGGAGAACGCGCCGGAACGGCCGTTCCTGAACCTGATTAGGGATAGCTCCGCCCACCCGCCGCCATTCGTTGCCGCCTCCGTGATGGACACGGCGCTGCGATGCGCCCCTGGCCTCGGAGGGGGCGCCTGCTCGCCGGGGACGGGTGGGGGGCGCGCCGGGTGCCTGAGTGAGCGGTGGTGGGGCAGGGCAGCCCGGGCAGGCAGGCGGCGGAACCGACGGGACGGGCTGCCAATCAAAGGTGAGTCCCGGTCACCGTTCCGGTTCCTGGATCAGTTGATCCCACCACTGGCCAATCCCCCTTAAGTAGAATGGCCCGAAATGAGTGCCTCACAGTGTCGCAGCAATCACGGCACTGCATGCACGCAGGGGCTTCTGAGTCTACCTGGGGGGGGGGGTGTCGCACAGGCTGTTGGGGAAATCCAGGAGGCCCTGATATGTAAAAAAAAAAAAAAAAAAGCTCTGTTTTGCTTTTGGAGCCCACTTCCTGTTTTCACACAAAAACAGTGAAAACGCAAAAACGCTCCCGTGTCAACGCTAGGGCCGCCGCACCGACGCTATGATGTAGCATCGGCGCAATGGGCAGTGCAGGATTGCGCTGTAAGTGGCATGCTACATGCCACATTCTCTTTGCAGAGGAATCATAGTTGGGTTTGATCGATCACAAAACCAACCTTGCCTGGAGATTTCAAGGATTGAACCTGGGCCCTGCATCAAGCCAACACTGAGCTGTATCACTGTCTGTAGCCCCTCTCCTCTGACCCACAGCTGGCTCCAACCCGAACTAATTAGCTCCCCTAATCCCGCTCTTGAGTGGGTTGAGGTTGTTCCACAGTACTGGCCTCAGCCCAGCTCATGACATCCGATGTGGTTATGTTCTGGAGATCATCAGCAGCTAATTGAGATCTCAACACAATGGACGGGGCTTGCGAAGTCCAAGCAAACGTTTAACCCCCTAGAGACAGCATCTTGGATGACAACCGCATTGCATCAATCACTTTTTAGAAAAGGGAAAGAAAAGTTGACTACCCTCGCACTGCAATCCTGGCACTTTCTCCAGTACCCAAGCAGAGATTTTGGAATGTTAACCTCCCAGTGTCACTCCAGGTCCGTTTCAGGCTTGCCTCCCCATAAATCACATCCGAGCTGCAGGAACATCTGTAGGAAATTTAACACAACTATTTGTTACAGAAACATTTATGCCAAACTCTCTCTCTCTCTCTCTCTCTCTCTCTCTCTCTCTCTCTCTCTCTCTCTCTCT
>JAJKFI010000061.1:2830261-2861788 GCA_029204185.1 Lerista edwardsae | reverse complement strand
TATTATTATTATTATTATTATTATTATTATTATTATTATTATTATTATTATTATTATTGGCGATTTGGTTCTGCCTCCTAACGCAGGCCTAGTTAAAAAGATAAAAAAAGTGAGTCGATCCCACTCAAGGTCAGCCCAAGATCTCCCGGTGCCTAAGGCCAAATACTGCCCCCCACATTACCTGGTGAGATGCCAGCTTCTGCTCCTCCCGCTCCCTGGACTGGAAGAGGAAGACAGAGCAGGAAGGAGGACAGGAGCCCACTGTTGTTCCCGGAGTTGCTGGCAAATCGACTGGCTCGCGTCTTGCTCTTTCATAACTGTTCCGATTCCCATCGCCATGAAATACTGTCACAGGGAAGGTTACTAAACATTATTATTCTTTTCCGTGTTTAAACCCCCACCTTACCCAATGGATGCAGAACACCTGCGAAGGATGACAAGGCTCAGGAAAAACGTTGGATCCCGTTTCCATTTTGGAACGAGAGTGTTTTTCTTTCCCTTCCTCGATGCTTCGAAAAATACGAGGGAGAAAAGCAGAGCGGGGGGTGGGGGGAGCCACAGTTGTGGCTTCCTAGGAACCATAAATTTTATTCCACGCACCATTCCTTTCTCTTTACTCCCTCCAGCTTTTGTCTGTGCTCGGCTTTCAAGGCGGGGGGGGCGGGGGGGAAGATTGTAGCTTTCATTCTGGCTCCTTGTGCTCTTGCTGTGATTTTAACAATGGAATTTTACAGTCAAACGCCAGCGAGCCAAAGACAACCCTCCAAAGTGCGCAATCCACTTGGCAGGGAGGTGGAGGGGTTGACATCCGATCCTGTGGCTGGAGGAGTCCCTTCCCTTCGCTCCAGCAGGCCCAGCTCGACTCCTGATGGAGCAGAAACAACCGCTTTAGCAGAGAGTCCAAAGGTGTGATTTTTATGGCTATTTAAAAAAAAAAAACCAGTTGCAGAAAATAGGAGATGGAAAAAGCCAATGAAGTCATCTTACCAACTACCTTTGCCAGTGCGTGCTTGATCCTGCAAAGCGTTCGCTGTTGGGCTAGTTTTTCCATCCTTAATAGTCTGCAGGAAAGACAAGAATTGTTCCTGTTCCCAGGGAAGAAAAATCCCAGCATGTTTGGAGGGCCCAAAGACCAGTTGTAGAGGAGATACTTAGGACGTAGAGGGTGTCTGGTTCAGTTCCTGATATCTTCAGATAGGGCTCCAGCTGTGTTCAGAAGGGACTTTCTCCCACAGGTCCAGAGCCCATGGATTCTGGAATCTGTGGGTCTGAATCCATGGATATCACAGGCCCACATGTAATTCTAACCAGGACAAGTCCAAGACCTCCTTGTGTCTATGATGGTGTGCCAAGTGTTGTGTGTCCCCCCCCCCTTTACATGGTGATGCACCAACCTCTGCTTCTGTTCCCTGGATTGAAAAATGCCGAGGGAGTGAAGAGGAAGTGTGGGGGGGAGAGGAGATTGGTGGGCTAGAGCGCCCAGTGCTCTAGGCTACCACTCTTGAGCTCCATTTCTTCCAGACCAGGAAGTAGGAGGAACTACAGAAGCTGCTGCTGTCATCTGTCAGCTGCTGCCCAAGGTTGCCTGAGTGGGCCAGTGCTGGTTCTCAACAGTCGCGGATCCAGGGGGGTGCACGGATGGCAAGCCGCATGGGCGCCGGGCAGCGGGGGGGTGCCATTGCACGGAGTCCGCGCGCCATTGTGCAGAGTCCGGGCGCTTTTTGGCCCGCCTGCCCTCCATTGCGCCTGGAACACTCCGAAATGGAGCTCTTCCGGGCGCAGGGAGGCATGGCGGGGAGACACACGGGGGTGGGGAGACGTGCCGGGGGCACAGTTTCGTCGCCTTGCCATGGGGCGCGCTCCCGGCCTGGACCACCTCTGGTTCTCACTTAGCATATGGCAGGTTTCAGAAACGTTTCTCAAAGCTTCAACGAGATGGGTCTCAATGCAAAGTCTCTCAGAAGCCCAACTGAGTGCTGGTGTGGCATGGTGGCTGAGAGACTGAGCTGTGACCCAGGACTTCCCTGTTCAAATCTTGTCTCCGCCACAAAGCCATGAGGTGATCTTAGGCAAGCTGTGCCTTCTTATCTCGGCCTCAGCCTTCCTCACTTGCAGCGTTGGGGGTAATAATACTGATTTCCTTCTCAGGTTTGTTTCAAAGGTTGCAGCCAGATAAGACGAGGGAAGTGCTTTGGACACTCCACAAGCAGCATGCAAGCTGTTAAATATTATTATTAAAAACAGAGGGACCTTCTGAGCAAGCCCACGCAGAAGGTTCCGGAAGAACGAGAGTGGATGGCACACATATAGGAAAGGAATATGCGGGCTTGACAGGGTTAGTATTGGAAACGTGTTGTTGGAAACCCTGAGGGGCAGTAGATGAGTATGTGCAATGGAGAGAGAGGCGTTTAGGAGATGGCTGGATTCCAGCTGTGAGAGGTTGCAGAATTCTGACAGTCCCCCCTGCCCTAAGGTGTATGGGACCACCTCTGAGCCCCTCCTTTCCCTGCTTTGAGGATCACATTGTTAACATCTGGAGCAGAGAGAGAGAGAGAGAGAGAGAGAGAGAGAGAGAGAGAGAGAGAGAGATTGTTTCCTTAGCAAAAGCAGAACATTTTCACGACTGGGGAATTCCTGCACCTCGACATGAGCCAAGAAAACAGTCAAAGGAGCTTTGGGTTTGGCATTGCTCCCTCAACTCATTTCAAACTGTGTCTGGCATCTCTTTCTCTCCCTCCTCCCGCCGCCACCCCAGAGACAGTACTGCCAGGCTGGTCTCCACATGCAAGAGAATTTAGTTGGTAGGATGGGCGGATCGGGGGGGGAGGGGGAGTTTGAGTGTTGACTGCTTGTACCCATCCAAAAGCACCCTGCAGGCTGAAAGCAAGCACCTCAGGTTCTGCCCCTGTTCTTTGCCAGCTGTGCTGGCTTTCTGATTGCCGGGCGTGAGTTTTAACCTAGGAGTGCATTTGAATGAGCAGAATCCTTCCCAGCACCTTAGGACTCCGTCATCGGATCTGCTTTGCTTATGGAGAACAAGCCAGTCAACAAAGACAGGAGACCTTCAATGAGGGCCAAACTACACCAGCACAGAAACATGTGCCTGGGTGACAGCGTTCCCCAAAATGTCTTTCTTTGCTAGAATACAACCGGGTGTGTGTGTGTGTGTGTGATCCTGGTTAGAATCAGGTTGCAAAAGGAGGGCAAAGTTCATTCTTTCCCCCTATGTTGTGTTCTGAAAATTGCCACACTCAAGCAGGGATTCGCTCCTGAAGCAGCAATTTCATTTTGGGTGCAGGTTAATTGCGTGCAAATTTGGGGTGACTTTCAGTGCCAGGAGAGTGGACCTCATCCTCCCAGCATACCCTGGTTTTGACCAGGATGCTCCCCTATTGACTGCCTATACACTTGCATGGCCATGTGGGCTGAGGCCTCGTTCCCTGTTCCTGATTTACCCATATCATAGAATTAGGTGGTTGGCAGAGGTGGCAAAACTGCTGGGACTAATCAGACTGCAAGGGAGTAAGATTTTTGAATCCACCCCACACTCACAAAAATCCCACTTGTAGCTGACCAGCAAATCAGTGAGTATTCTGCAGTACTGAACCTGTTCTCTTTCGAGTGCAGTGAGGGGTTTCATTTGCATGGGGAACTGGACTGTCCGTCTAGAGCAGACTGGAATTCCTCCATCTTACTTTGTATCACGTGTGTCAGGCCAGGCCAGGCCAGTCAGAGCAAGTGGGAATAGAAGCCTTCCTCCATATTCCCTTCCCAGAAACCAGTTCCAATAGGGAGATAGGCCCAACGATGGTTCCACAGGTAGGGCCTGCTGGGAATTGTGCCATGGGGTCAGGCAGCTGGCACATGCATGCATTTTCCAAAGCGGGGGGGGGAATGCACCATTTTGGGGGCACCTTAGGGCTTTTTGCCTCAGAGTGCCCCAACAGCTGGCCCTGCCATTGGCCAGGCCTTTAACCCTGCCCTCACTGAGGTGGCCAACCCGCTGGGACTGCACCACTTCTGACTACAGGAGGCGGCTCACAACATCAAACACACCTCTGTGCAAAAGCATTATTCCCTTTTCACGACTGAACAGTAGCGCATCAGTGGACGGTGAGGCCAGGGCCCACCTCCCTGTCCCAATGTTATGCATGAGGAGTTGCTATTTGTGCAGAGGAGTGTCCCATTACACGACACACACACACACACACACACACCACCGCCCCCATCTGAAATGCTGCAGCCCGGACACAGGTTTATCACCTCAGTGCGAGGGAGTTCCAACTTAAGCAGCACCGCACAGGGGAAGGGTTAGCGCGACCCTCTCCTTGGCGTGCTAATTGGAAAGCGGCCGGGCAGGTGTGCTTGGGAGGGTTGCTCGGCAACCAGCAGGCTGCCTGCCGGCCTAGTCCGTGTGCTCAGGCCAAGCCCCCTGCCCGGTTGCAGGCAGGGCCGGTTTTCCCACTGAAACCTCAGGCCCAGCCCACTCATGCGCCCCGGAGCGGAGGAGCCCTCCAAGCGGCCAGCATGCAAGCACGCCAGGCACACTCAAAACTGCCACCCCAGGGCGCCACGTCGGTACCCTTCGGCAGCGGAGGCCAGGGGGAATTGGGTGCCCTGGTTCACCCCAGCATCCGGTGGGCCCAGAGGCTGCCACGTCGGTGAGCCTTTCAACTGCCAACTCGGACTGCCGACCCCGCTGGAGCCAGGAGCAGCCGCCAGGTTGGTGGTGGTGGGGGGGCTCTGTGTTCTGGGGGGGCTCTGTGTTCTGTTTGTTTGTGTCTGTAGGAGGGTGTGAGAGTTTTGCATGTGGCAGCACAAACGGAGGACATGCGCAGCTGGTAAACACGTCCCAGGTGTGGTCTGGTTCCGCCCTGACTGTGCCGTGCAGGTATCGCGCTGTCGACGCTTGTGGCGGTTTGCTTGTTTATGTATCCGGGGATTTGCATCCTGTCTTTCTCCCTCCGAAGAGGGGCTTCCCCACGGCGGCTTACAATATTTCCAAAGTACGATAGAAAAATAAAGCCCTCAGGCCGGTCCTGGTTTCTATGGGAGCCAGAGTGATAAGCTCCCTCAGGGCCCTGAAACTGTCCATGGAAGGTGGGACGGAACAAAATAAACGGTGGCATAGTAAATGGAAGAAAAAGGCATTCCACAGTGGACAGTCTCCTCAGGATAGTGCTGCTCTCCATGGGAGCCGGTGCTCAAGGATAGGGTTCCCCACCACCGAATGGCCTAGTCGTGACCGACTGCAGGGGGCGCTTCTCATCTCCGTTTCAAAGCCTGTAGAGCCGGCGTTTTGTCCCAGGACAAGCTTCCGTGGTCATGTGGCCGGCATGACTCTACGCCGTAGCGCACGGAACGTCGTTCCCGTCCCACCGAAGTGGTCCCTATTTATCTACTTGCATTTTTAGGTGCTTTCGAACTGCTAGGTTGGCAGGAGCTGGGACAAGCAACGGGAGCTCACTCCATCGCGCAGTCTTGAACTCCCAACCTTACGGTCGGAAAGCCCAGCAGCAGCGGTTTAACCTGCTGCGCCACCATGTCCCCTTAGGGTAGGGTTACCAGATACAAACTGGGACAGAGTGCCTATACCTTTAAGCATTGTATAGCATAGGGAATTTGGGCAGGTGCAGATCATCATTGAAGGGTTTCAAAAGCTGCACCTGCCCAAATTCCCTCTTCTATGCAATGGTTAAAGGTATAGGCCCTCTGTCCCAGTTTGTATCTGGGAACCCTACTCAAGGGTGCTTAGGAGCAATCGCTAATTGGGCAAGAGAAGGAGATATATTTTGCTCCACTGGCAAAAGGAGGCCACAGGATGGAACATGGAGAGGCCTTATAGCGGTTAAGAACCTAAGAAGAGCCCCACTGAATCAGGCCAAAGGCCCATCTAGTCCCATCTTCTTGTATCTCACAGTGGCCCACCAGATGCCTGAGGGAGCACACGAGGCAACAAGATATTTGCATCCTGTTGCCACTCCCTTGTACCTGGCATTATGAGATCGCCTTCTTCTATAAGCAGGAAGTTGCGCATAGCCATCATGGCAAGACATTTCTTCTAGAAATCTGCCCACTCCCCTTTGAAAGGCACCCAGGCCAGACACCATCACCACATCCTGTGGCATGGAGTTCCACAGATTAATTTTTTTTTTTTTTACCGCTGGGTTAAAAAGTATTGGCTTTTACCTGTTCTAACTTTCCCAGCACTCCATTTTGCTATCCCCATCAGTAGTATTAGGAAGACCTCGTCACAGGCATGCACACGCTACAATGAGAAAGGGAATCATTTGCAAAGGTCCCACCCACCACCCACCCCTGAGGAGGGAGCCCATAGAGGACAGTCTGCCTAGTGCCTGGAGCTAGCCCTGTGTGTCAAGTGCAGGCCAGCTGCTTAACTGATATTCAGCACAGAAGACCCAGCAGGCTTACTTAAATGCAGAGGGCAGGGAGGCTTCTGGCAATGCAATTAACACCAGCTACGCTCAAGGAAACGCTGGTGTCATGCCACTAATTAAAGGCTTAATTGTGAATATGGTGGTGTCTGGGCTATTACCTTTCTTTTTCTTTTCTTTCTTTTTTAATTCTTTGTTTCTGGGGAGGGCGGGGGGAAGAATTCTATTATTTCACCCACCTGGAAAATTGCAATGGGACTTCTCAGTGGGGGAGCTGAGTGTGGGTTCTTCGGTTGAAGGGGTGAACTGCCTTTTGAAAAGAAGCACAGTATTTTGCTTGAAAGCCAGCAATTTTATCCTGCGCTAGGAGGTACAGAGGCTCTGGAATCTGGAGCCAAAATGTATGCAAAATCCATGAGCAGAAGACAGTAGGTGGGCAGTAGATGTTGGTCGGGCATCATCTCTTGGGAACAGCCCGGAAAGTGGCCCAGTAGGGTGCCTTTGATGCAAGCCATCTGGGCCAATGGAGTGGTAGAAGCATGCTCTACCATGGTTTCTGAGCATGCTCAGTAGTGACTTCTGAAGCTGCTGCCCTACATGGGACAATAGAAAAATAGACAGAGCTAGAAAGATCTAGCGGATCATTGAGTTCATCACTCTGCAACCAAACAAGAACATCCCTTCTCTTTTCCTTATATGTGACACACCGGAAAGTGAGTGTGGGCTTTCAAGCACCCCCAGAAAAAGCAGCATGCCCCCTCACAATTCTTGTATCAAACACTGGGGATTTGTATATTTAAGCTCTTGTAAATTACTTCACCTGTCTTATCTTGCTGTAATCATTGTAGCAACAGTCCTGTAAGGTGAATAAGTACTTAGAGGGACTTGCTACAGGTTACGAATAACAGGAGGAAATTTAAATGTCAAACCTCCCCCCACCCCCCAAAAAAATGCATTTTGCAAAGTGCATTCGTCCCCTACCAGGGAGATCATCATCATAATGTAGAGTACACTTAGTGGCGACTGGACAACCTGATATCTTGGGTATTGCTTTTAGCAAAAGATAAACTCCAGATGGCTCATGTAACTGGTTGGCTGGTAGTTTTTTGGCTGGAGCAAATAATAGCTTTGGGAAGGGTGGATTTGCAGTGGGAAAACAGCACAGGGGAATACATCAAACCCAGGCTGGCCCAAATGCATCCTTCCCTCACCTGCTGACGCACATGCCTCTGCTTCTCCCACTCCCAAGACTGTAAAAAGAAGAGGGAGACACAGCTGAAGAGGAAGTTGGGGGAGAGCTCACCTCTCTGTCCCCCCTTTCTTTTCTATTCCCAATCCCAGGAGTAGGAGCTGCGGAGGTAGCTGGCAGATGGCAGCCCCCCCACCCATACGCGACCTGAGGCAACAGCTTCAGTTGGCCTCATGGATGGGCCAGCTCTGGCCAAGCCCCTGCTCTGTGGCCGTAGTCTGGCTTGGATTTCTGCAAAGCTGATTTCGGGAAAATGAAAAGATGCCAGGAGCTTCCAACATGAAAAACTCACATCACGTCGAATTTAGCTCGGAGCTCGTCAACTATTTCCTGAGCAAAATAGCCTTTTCAGGAAACAATGCCTGGTCTGGATGCAACTGGAAATGAATTTCTGGCTCTGGTCATTTCCCATTGCCAGCAAAGGCCTCGCAGTTTCCACAGAGAACAGGTAGCAACTAGCTCCGTAGTGGCTACCTGAGCCAGCCCTCTTCCATCCAAGAGCCTCTTTGGGAATGCGCGGGAAATGATAGCATCATTTGCCAACCTCATTGGAATGAGAAAAACTCTCCCTCCCCTCCGCACTCTTTCTCTGTGGGCCTTTCTCAACTGCGAAAAGCCATTTGCTGTTTCTTGGCATGGGTCTGGGCTTTTTTTTCCTTTTTCTGTGCATGTGTTACACCATCATCTTTGGGCTTTTTTGAGCAACTGCCAAAGCGTTTTAAAATGCACAGGATAGGCCTGGAGATGGCTGGGCCAACATCTGTCAGAGTTTGCAAGCTTATCTCTGCATTCTTGCACAATCCAGGGGCACTGTTTCAAATTGCAGAGGTCGGGCGGGGGGGCAACAAACATCTGGGATGGGGAAGGGGTAGTGTGGTGTGCTAAGCCACTGAGGAATGAACTTCTAGGTTCAAGTGTCAGCTCTGCCTTGAGCTCACTAGATGGCTTTGGATAAGCTCACGGCCTCGGTCCTTTCATCTGCAATGTGGGGATTAAAATACTGAACTACTTTACAGAACTGTTGTAAGGTTTGCTGTAAGGTTTGCACTCTTTGGACACCCTAAAGCAGTAGTTCCCAAACTGTGGCTCCCCAAAGAGTCTTAGAAACCAGCCAGGGGAGCCACTCAATCCTGCCCTATCCAATGAATAGGTGGACAATTCAATGAAGGTGTCGACCCAGTGTGCAGCAGCAATTAAGAAGGCCAATTCCATGCTTGGGGTCATTAAAAAAGGGGTTGAGAATAAAACAGCCAATATTATCATGCCATTGTACAAGTCGATGGTAAGGCCGCACCTGGAATATTGTGTCCAGTTCTGGTCGTCGCATCTCAAAAAGGACATAGTGGAGCTGGAAAAGGTGCAGAAGAGAGTGACAAAAATGATTACGGGGCTGGGGCACCTCCCTTATGAAGAAAGACTGCAGCGTTTGGGGCTCTTCAGTCTAGAAAAAAGGCGCCTGAGGGGGGACATGATTGAGACATACAAAATTATGCACGGAAGGGACAGAGTCGATAGAGGGATGTTCTTTTCCCTCTCTCAAAACACCAGAACCAGGGGGCATCCGCTGAAACTGAGGGTTGGGAGAGTTAAAACAGATAAAAGGAAATACTTTTTTACTCAGCGGGTAGTTAATCTGTGGAACTCTTTGCCACAGGAGGTGGTGATGGCGTCTGGTCTTGATGCCTTTAAGAGGGGATTGGACGGATTTCTGGAGGAAAGGTCCATCGTGGGCTATAGGCCATGATGGATTGTGCAACCTCCTTACAAAGGTGGTGGGCTACTTCAGAGTACGGGGTGCAAGGGAGTGGCAACGGGATGCAAGCATCTTGTTGTCTCATGCCTCCCTGGGGCACCTGGTGGGGCCGCTGTGAGATACAGGAGGCTGGACTAGATGGGCCTTTGGCCTGATCCAGCAGGGCTCTTCTTAGGTTCTTAGGTTCTTATGAATAGGAATGTTTGTAGCCCTAATGGGGAGCCTTGGCCACTGGCCCACCAGTCAAAAAGGTTTGGGAATCGCTGCCCTAAAGCAGTTGGGGTGTAGCGTTGCCAACCCTCCAGGAATCAGAATCAGACTCCAGGGGAGTGCAATCCTATTTTAACAGGACTTCCCTGGTTTAACAGCATTGCATCACATGGGGGGGGGAAATTCTCCAAGAATAACTTCAGCCAGAGTTGGCAATCCTATCGTGAGGCAGACAGAAGATGTGGGAGGAGCTTGTGTGCAAGGAGCACTGTGCTGATCTGGGTTCAAAGGGCGGAGATACAAATATCCCTTACAGCACATTAAAGGCAAGAGTAAAATGAATTGACAAACGTTGAGTAACTTTCGTTTGCTTAAGCGTGTGCGCTGTATTGCTCCACATCTTTCATAATTAAAACGTTAATTACCTTGACTTATTCAAGGTTCTGCCTGGGCTTATTCTGGATTAGCTGGCATAGACGTGATGGATTGTTCTGTGAATTTAGGCATTAAAGCACGCTTGCCCAGGACTAAGTCCCAGTGAACTTACTTACTCCTGAGTAGACATGCATTGGATTGCACTCTTAGTTCTATATTGTGCCCACTGGTTTCAATGCAACGTTGTCATGACCGACCCCCACATAGAGGTGTTTCGCAAGCAGCTGCGTTTGACATGCTGCTTCAAGCCCCAGGAGGTGTTGGACTGGCCCAGAATAGGAATGAACAAGCATGTGCACCACTGTGGATGTTGCATGACAAAACAAAGATCACATTATATCTTGCATTCCTCCAAGCACATGGCTTTGGCTCTCCTTTCTGCTTGGAAAGGTTCCTCAAGTCCTTTCTCTTACTGGTGCCGCACCTGAAAGCCTCCCTTACATTCCTGGAGTTGCCATGGATATTAATGGCTGGCTTCCATGTGGGTTTGTCTTTGGAAATGAAATTTAGCCTTTGCAAAAAAAAAAAAAAAATGAGAGAGGAAACCTTGTTTCTTGCCACTACACTGTTGTTTCTCCTCTTACAACCTGGCCTTGGCTGACGCATTCCTTTGCCATTGCCAGCAGAGAGGAGTCTGTGCGCGTGTGTGTGTGTTTGCGCGTGTGCGTGCGCGCATGCATGTGTGTGCACATGCGCATAGGCAGTGGAGGGTGCTGAGAAAATATCTCCTTCACATCCGGCCCTGCTCTTTCCTTCTGCCAGTTTGTCCTGAAGTTATATAAGTTCGTACATGGAAAAGTAATTTTGCTGCCATTTCTCGCTGACATCTCTTAACCTTTCATTCTTGGAGGGTGGAGGGGAGGAGAGGAGCGGAGACATGTTCCATCATGTTTCAGAGATCCCCAGATTGTTCCCATGTACCACTCTGACGAAGCCTGCTCTGCTTTTCATTAGCAACCGATTTGCTTACGAATAGTTGTTTTGGAGGGTTTTCCAAAACCTCGAGCTTGCTGCCTTGCTTCCTCGGGCTACTCCTGTGCATCCTGATTCATTTTGTGGTGGCACGGTGAGGCCCCCTGGGTTCGAGTGGAAAAAGTTGCCCTTCACTTAATCACCGGGTGATTTCTCATTGGGTGGGTGAAATGCCATGAAATCTACAAAAGCCATATTGCTGTTCCCCCCCCCTCACAAAAACATCCCCCTTCTCTTTAATTTAAGCCATGCTCATATCAAATGCTTTATAGTTCGGAAAGCAGGAGGTGGGGAGGGGAGGATTTTCCCTCCTGAAAAAAAAAAAATGGCAAGACTGTGCTCTGCAAACAGTTAGGAATTCTGGCTTTGAACGAGGGATTCAGAGTTTGTTTTTGCTGTTGTGTTCCAATGTACACGGGAGACGTACTGGATGAACAGATGCTGCTGCTTATGTGTATTCTCCTATCACGAATGAAACATGTGGATTTTGGGATATGCGTGACCAAAAATAAGCAACTAGGAACAACTCACTAGTTGCAAATGACAGAAGAGAAACTATGCAGGAGAGCCCAAATGGAAGAGCCCAAATGATCACACGGACCACCCTTCCAGCAGCACACCCTTTTGGCAGCTCAGCAACGGGCAGCGCAATCCTAAACCCCGTGCAGCGTCAGCACAACGGGGTTGTGAGAGCGCCGATCGGCAGCCCTGCGTCGACTCTAAGGCAACAGGACTGGCCCTGCAGGCAGCACCAGCCCTGCTGCGACCGCGCTGAGCCTCTCTCATGCAGGCAAGGCAGGCTCCGTGCCGAGGCAGCACGGGGATGGGAGGGAGGGAGGGAGGCGGGGGCGGGACTTGGGCGGGACATGGGCGGGCTTGGGAGGTGGCCATGTGGCCACCACCTAAGCCTGTCAGGGAGGCTTTGCGGCGCCAATTCAGGCCGCGCGGTCTCCTCAGATCTGCACCTGCTAAAGAGTGGGCGCAGATCCGAGAAGCACATAGGGGAGGCTGGAGCCTCCCCTACGGTAAGGGAGCGCATGCTCCCTTGCCGCAGGGAGGCTCCAGCCTCCACCTACCCAGCGCTGGATCGGGCGCTGGCTGGCCGCTGCTCCTACCCCAGCACTGGGTGGGATTGCGCCCTGAGAGGTGCTCTGCAACATGATGTCTCTGCAGAAGTGGCACAGCTGAAAGGGTGGTGTGCATAACAGTTGGGCTCTCCCAGCACCTTGGCAGCAGCTCACTCACTCACCCTTTTTGGTCTGCCCCTTCCCCTGTAGCGTCCCTCACTTTCTGAGGACTCCTTCTGCTTCTTCCTCCCAGCACCTCTGCAGAAGCACAGAGCCTGATTCTTTCGGGGCTGCCCTTTCAGCAGTGGCGTCTCAGCAGAAGCAGCGCTGCTGCCAGGGTGGACTGTGTGATAATTGGGCTCTCCCAGTGCGGCCCGTTCAGCAGTACCGCTTCTGCCAAGGCATCACTTTTCAGCTTGGCAGCTGGGAGAAGGCGGTGCTGCTGCTGCTGCTGGAAGAGCCCAATTCTTATGGAGGCCAGGTAAACAGCTTCTGGGAGCCGCATCCAGACTGTGGGCCTGGCATGTTTGACACCCCTGGACTAGACCATTATCTTTCCAACGGGCTTCCTGAGAGAGAGTTCATAGCTCAGGTTACATTAAAGCTTCAGTCAAATGCAGATTTACCAGAGAGTACTTTCTGTTCAGCACAATAGGCAGTGGTGTCATCTAAATGATTTAAGAACAGGTACTCACTTTTGATTGGCACGTGTCGGGACCCGCCCACCGGAAGTGACGTCATAAGCCGGAAGTGAGATCGTGGCAGGAAGTGACATGAAAAAAGCCCTTCTTGAGGCCTCAGACGATTTTAAACTGACCCAACAGTTGCAACAGTATTCCACAGCACCCCCAGAACATGTGAAGGAGGCCTGGCATCATGTTAAAACCCCAGAGCTACTCATTTTTCAGTGGCAAGGCAAGGCAAGGCTCCGCTTGCTGCCTGCCTTCCTGCCTGGCTCTGAGAACATGCAGGCAACTCAAACATGCAGGAAATTCAAATGTTGCAGAGGGCGGAGTCGAGGAGTGGGTGGGCGAATGGGCAGGGCCAGCTGTAATCCTAGAAACCGGTACTCATGTACCCCCGCGTACCCCCTGCATGACATCACTGACAATAGGGCTTATATCTCTTGAACGTCCCCTGGAGTGCAAGGAGATCCAATCGGTCAATCCTACAGGAAGTCAAGCCTGATTGCTCCCTAGAAGGACAAATCCTGAAGCTGAAGCTCCAATACTTTGGCCACCTCCTGAGAAGAGAGGACTCTTTAGAAAAGTCCCTCATGCTAGGAAAGATTGAAGGCAAAAGGAGAAGGGGGCGGCAGAGGATGAGATGGTTAGAGAGTGTCACCGAAGCGATGAACATGAAATTGGGCAAACTCTGGAAGCTAGTGGAGGACAGGGAGGCCTGGCATGCTGTGGTCCATGGGGTCGCAAAGAGTCAGACACAACTTAGCGGCTGAACAACAACAACTGAGTAAATATACAGAGGCAAGGACTATACAGGCATGCCCCAGTATCCACTGGGGTTTCGTTCTGGACCCCACCACCATGGATACCTGAAACTGTGGATACTGGGAACACCTTTCTAAAAGTTAGGGGAACATCAGTGGTTTTGCTACAACAAGGTAAAAAAAAGGAAATTTTCCCCTATCTTTTTAATAGGCACCCAGTAGCCATGGTAGCCATGAATAACTGAAACTGTGGATTCCAAATCAGTGGATACTGGGGCATGCCTGTGATACAGTACACATCCAGTAACAGAATTCTACTGGGTTGAAATCTTATCTCATACCGCAGACATCAATCGTTCGTAAAAGTCCTGCCAAAAGTTCTGAATTTCATGGAAATCCCCGATGGTATGATAAAAGCCTGCTTTGCTGGAACCACAACATTTACCCAGCACATTTAAATAAATTTTTGATAATGTGGAAGGAGTCAAGTGCCACTGGCAAATAGTTTCGACAACACTTTCAAGTTCACCGGCGTTAAACGTTTTGGCACATCTTATGTAATATTCTCTGCTTATCCCCAGAAAGGATATACTGTAATTTGGCCTTGTGATCCCACTTGAAAGAAAAATGTTATCTGAGCATTGTCTGTAATTTCCATTAAGAAATCATAAATCATAATAATACCATACTTCCCTTATTATTTGTTTATTAAATACATTTTTATCCCACCCTTCTGTCCCCCCAGGTGTTTCCCGGGGCAGGTTGCAGCAGCAGCCAATATTATCTTTATTTATATCCTGATCCCATATCATGGGATCAGAACAGGTTATGATCTTTTTCTACATGTTTTTCTTCTCAAATCATCACCTCAAACGCTGTCTTATCTTGTAGCAAACTGTATTTTTACTATAAGGACTTATACAGGGTGGAGCAAAAAACCAAAATGCCCTTGTCATTTATGCACCATACTATCCCAGTTGAACTATCTGAATTGTATGATTGCAAATTCTACATGTCTTCCTTCACTGCAAAGCATGTGTCCCATGTGATCAATGATGCGAGCAACCATATTAGTGCACTGTTCTGGTGTTAATCTGCCAATATTTGCCAGTAAAAATAATATATATATATTTGGAAGAACCTAATGACCCAAATGCAGTGGTTCCTAAACTGTGGGTCGGGACCCACCAGTGGGTTGCGAGCCAATTTCAGGTGGGTGGCGAAGCACCTAGGGCAGCCATATTGAAAATATGGGAAGATGGGATGCTGGAAAGCGGGAGGGCGGTGTGGTTGTTTTGCTTGTGTCAATGTTGTAAAGAGGCTTTTTTTCCCTTTCTGATTCCTTTACTATTGGAAAATGGCTGAGAAATAGCCCAACTTAATGCTGCATTCTCAAGAAAGCAGCAGGCTCTGGCATTACACTTCTGGCCATGACATCATTTCCGGTGGGTCCCAGACAGATTGTCATTCTAAAAGGTGGGTCCCAGAGCTAAAATGTTTGAGAACCTCTGCCATAATATGTTTAGTTTGGGTGACTTTCAGTTTCTGCTTCTTTTGACAATATACAAATGAGTAGACTGAAAGCCCTTCTATCATTTTGACTGCTTAAAAACTTTTCTCCCCACCCCCAAAAAATGATTGATATACACCCTCTTGATGCAGAAAATTCAGCTTTCCAAAATAGTTTTTGTCAGTTCTGAAACTTTCATTGAGTTTCTCAATTTTTCCGATTGGGAGTGGTCACCAGGCTTATCCTCTGTTCTTATGCTTTTCACTAGACTAAGCCACTTTCATTTCCTACTCTCTTGTTTCAGCTGTTTGTGCTGGATTGCTTTTTCTGTTGCTGGCTGGCCCATCCATGAAGCCAAATGAAGCACACACCTAAGGCAGCGTATTGGTGGTGGCTCATTCCCTGTTGTGGTGGTTGGCCACAACCCTTCGTTTGAGGGAAACCCAGCCAAGAAGACCAACAATTTGCATAAGGCCATTTGGGCCACCTGGTCCTTTTTGTAAAGGCACTGAATTCAAAAGAGACAAGGGAGGCTATTGCAGGAGGAAGTCTCAGCACCTTTTAGGATGCTGAAACATCACAAAAGGCTCTGAGGGTTGGACATGTTCCAAAATAAAAATAGAGGGGAAGTAAGGATATGGTTAGGGATGTGGTGGCGTTGCGGGTTAAACCACTGAGCTGAGCTTGTTGACCGGATAGTTGGCAGTTCGAGACCATGTGATGGAGTGAGCTCCTGTTGCTTATCCCAGCTCCTGCCACCTAGCACTTCGAAAGCACGTAACAATGCAAGTAGATAAATAGGGACCACTTCGGTGGGAAGGTAATGGCATTCCGTGCACTACGGCGTAGTCATGCCGGTCACATGACCACGGAAGCTTGTCCTCAGACAAATGCCGGCTCTTCAGCTTAGAAACGGAGATGAGCAGCGCCCCCTACAGTCAGTCACGACTAGACCATTCTCATTGGGTCATGGGGAAACCTTTACCTTTTTTTTACCTCTAGGGATTTGCACTGCAGCCAGCACCCCTCTTTCTTGCCAGTTCCCTCCCCATCTCTGCACTGAGCAAATCACACATCCTCAAGCCACGCGGGAGCTTGGATGCAGCCTCCGTGGTCTTGCCCAAGGAGGCTTCTGCCAACCAGCATTTTCTCTCCTATCAGATGTTATAGAGTGTGGGACACCCCATTGATTACAATAATAAGGATGGTACTTAGCGCTTCTATGGTACTTTACAGCTCTGGAGCTCACCGCGTGAACATTATCTCACTAATCAGGACAAATGGAGCCAAGACGAGGGTGAAGCGCTGAGCTGAAACCCAAGACTGGCTGGAGATGAAAATTGCTGACACTAACGGGAACAGGCAGGCTAGGGTTGCCAGATCAAAATTTCAGGAATAAAGGACAGCCCCAGCACTGTGATGGCTAAGATAGAAGGCAGATCTTGAGCAAAAGGCCAGTTAAATAACCAAAGTCTCCAATTCATCATGAAAAGAGCTTGTATTGCATGGAAAAGAAGAACAATTTCTGTTCATACTTTGGCAGCCACTTCTAAAAATATACTGTGTTGGAACGTTACTGCTAATGTACAGGTATGCCCTGGTATCCGCAGGGATAGGTTTCTGCCCCCCTCCACCGCAGATACCTGAAACCGTGGATAAGAGGGAACCTATGTTAAGGATAGGGTTATGTAACCCCAATCCTGAGCAAGAAGATTTTTTAGTTACCTATAAAGGAAGATGGGGAACCCCCTGATCTGTGGATCACTGAACCCGTGGATACAGAATCTGTAGACATGAGAGCCCACTTGTATATCCCAGGCAGGCTTGACTCAGAACTGCATTTCTATATCTAGTAAATTCATTATTGTTATTTGTACAGATCAATTTGCTTATTGGTTTACAACAGGTGAGAGGGGATGACTCTGTGCTAAGGGGCTCACAGTCTAGAAACATTTTTATAGTGGTTTTTAACTAAATCACAGCTCCATATGTTTAAAAAAATGACAAAACAGCCCCTGATTTCCTCTCCAGATTAAAATCTAAACCGGAGAAGAATTTCTAGTTAAACCACCATCACCCCTGTTAACTGGGCAAAAGGCATTTTTCAGGTGGTGTTCTTATATTTAGCAGGGGGAAAGTACAGTGTCTGTTCTAGTAGCTTTTGCTGATGATGTGTATTGGAAAAGGCAGGAGCTACCCCGAGGAGTGAGGGAATGGTATCAGCAATGGCCCCTTGTCCAGGTAAACCAGGGATTATGGGGTTAATCCCAGAACTCCTGCAGCAGGAACACAGCTGCAGGCTGATAAGGGCTCTGGCTCTGAAGGGAGGCCAGCACAGGTGCAGAAGGGTGTGGCTGATGAATTAAAGCCTGACCACTGATTGGCTGGCCTCAGTATAATGTTGGAGGCAGGAGCTGCAGTAAAGCACCCTGGGTAGGTGCAGCACCTTGGTAGAGGCTGGAGGAAGGCACCAGGTAGGTGCTGGCTGGATTGTGAAAAGAAAAGTGTTTAGCACCTAGGTAGGTGCTGGATGGACGGATTGCTGGACTGATGGACTGACTAGCTGGACTGACTGGCTGAAGGACTGAGGAACTGGCTAAGGTAAGGTTGTTGGGGAATAACCTTTGGGAATTGTTGTATGTCTGCCACACCCCTGGAGCCACCAAGTGGAGGAGGCAGTTATGGCTTGGGCAAGCTGACTGCCTGTTGTTTGGTGGTGGGGTTTGTTGGTGTTAGACTTGGGGTATCTGGAGCTAAGCCGGTAATGAGGGTAGTCTGGAGGAGGCTGGCCAGCCGGTGAATCCAAACAAGGCTGCTGGAAGAGAGGAGAACCAGTGGGTGACTGAACCCCCTCCCTCTTGCCTATCTCTGAGGCCGCTCTGGAGGGGAAACTAGTTAGCCTAGTGTGGGCATTGGGGCCTTTGGGGAGGCCCAGCAGGGAAAATTTGGCAGAACATGGTGTTATGCGTTTAGATTGTGAGCCCTTTTGGGACCAGGAGCCATTAATTTATAATAATAATAATAATAATAATAATAATAATAATAATAATAATGTTTGCCAGTAAACTGCTTTGTGAACTTAGCTTTGAAAAGCGGTTGAAAAGCGGAAAATAAATATTGATTGATTGATTGACCCCAATTCCCCACACTCTTCCCTTTCGATGGCTCTTGGGAAATGCAGTTGCAGCAACCCTTGGGGAAAACTATGCTTCCCGGAACCGTTGTCCTTGGCATGCTGCCAGTACATCAGAGAGGGAGAGAAGGGAGAAGAAATCAGATTTCTTTTTGTCCTCTGTTCATGTAGGCAGGACACCACAGCTGTGTTGAATGTGTGAACATTCTTTAAAGAAAAGCGAGGAGGGGGCTGGAGCATCAAGGGGCTGTGTAGGCGGACGGGTGTCTTCTGAAGTTTCTGCATAAACCAGGCAACTTTGCCAGTATTCCTGAAGTTCCTTCTTTTAGCCAGAGGTAGGGGATGTTGCATAGCCTCCTATTACATTTCTCCGGTACCAGGTTAAGGAACCACTTCAAACTCGAGTTTATCTAGGAACCGACAACCAGACTTCATCTAGGAACCGACAACCAGACTTGGAAAGCATCCAGGATTAGCACATTTGCTAAGCGGAGAAAAGGGACATGGTGGTGCTGCGGGTTAAACCGCCGAGCTGTTGACCGGAAGGTTGGCAGTTCGAGACCACGCAATGGAGTGAGCTCCTTTTGCTTGTCCCAGCTCCTGCCAACCTAGCAGTTCCAAAGCACCTAAATGCCAGTAGATAAATAGGGACCACTTTGGTGGGAAGGTAACGGCGTTCCGTGTGCCTCGGCGTATAGTCATGCTGGCAACATGACCACGGAAGCTTGTCCTCGGGCAAACGCCAGCTCTTCGGCTTAGAAATGGAGATGAGCACCGCCCCCTACAGTCGGTCATGACTAGACCATTCGGTCGTGGGGAAACCTTTATATTACCTTTTAAGCTGAGAAAACAGTTTGTGCAAATGAGACCAGGGAGGATTCCTTCGAACCAACCACGGAAGGCCAAATATCACTGTGCCCAGTGATGCTGCTAGGGGAAGATAAAACCACCCTCCATTTCCTCTCTTCCTTCTATTTACCAATTAAAAATAGTTCCACAAGAGAGGCTTTTCGAGATCTTCTTTTTTTTTTCCTTTTAAGCCAACATCTGGCTGGCAGAAGCACTGTGTCAGCAGACAGCACCAATTACTCTCAGCCCGAAAAACAACTTAATTACTGACGAGGCGGCTCCTCTGACAAAAGGGAGCCACTCTCAGCCGTACAAATTTCTCTGACTGAACTTATCCCTTGGAGAAGAAGAAATACTGTTCATTTATTTATTTTTTTCAACCAATTCTGAAATAAAGGGACAAGCAACCCTCTCCTTTTGAGAGCATGGGAAGCTGAGACAAAAAGGAAGACACTGCTTGCTCCTAACCATTTATGTTCATCCTGAGCTGCTGAGTTATTTGGGGGAGGGGGAGGTGGGCAAAAGTTCATGAGTCTTTTAGGGCACAATCCTATTAGGCCGGCATAAACTAAGCCAGCAAAGTTCAGTACAGTACTGGCCATCAATAAGGTTTCTCCCACCGCAGCCAAAGAGGTGGTAGGGAAGAAAACAGAAGGGCAGCCAGCACAGCAGAACAGCTGCCCTCAAACCATCTGGAAAATGCCTTTGCCCCATGCAAAAATCCTTTTCACCATTTTCTACCAATGATGCGTTAGAGCAACATTGGTAGAAATACAGTCTCTAGAGCATCATTGGTCGAAAATGGGTTTTAAATAGGCACACCAAATTTAAACCGAAATTTCTTTAGTTTTTTTTTTTTTTTTTTTGGAGGGGGGGAAGCTCAATCAACCTTGGCTGGTGGCAAGCCATGGCTGACTTGCTCAAGGACCTTCCAGAATCAAGACCTCTTCTTCCCCGCGAAGAAGCTAATTGTCCACAAAACGCCGCTGCTACCCAGGCCTCGCAGGCCAATTATCTCATAAGCAGCCGCAATAAAGACGACTGAACAGCTGGCACGCCGCCTGGTTTCCGGATTCCGGCATCTGAGCCATTAACGTTACGGATGGAGCGCTATGATGCGGGGGCGGGAAAGTCATTCTAAGAAGCCCATCCAGCTGGGAGCGGACGGACGTCGAGAGAGGATGGGAAGCATCGTGAAAGGGAGGGGGAGAAGGAGGAAGAGGGGGGGGAGAGACAGAGGGAGACTTGGCAAGTCCCAGGTCACTGTTTGATTTGCTTTCTAAACCCGAGAGTAAGCGTTGAACCAAAGACAGGCTTCTGTTTAGAATGAGCCAGCAAAGAGGCTTCATGTCTTTTGATGTTTCTCATAAAGCCAAAAATAAAAAAAAACGGAGATGAGTTGCCAAGTGTTGAAATGGCAGCGGAGGAAAATTGGAACCGTCTTCGCAAAAGAAGGGCGGGCAATCAGCCACATGCAAGAGTCCCATCCCTGACAAGAGAGTCAAAACAGCTCTAGATCCGCAGGAAGTACAGGTTTGGGTCAGCCCTACCACAGCATGAGATCAGGGGCGTCCCTTGGGCAGATGTGGGGTGCCATTGAGGGCCATGCAGAATTTATCACTCCAATGTCCTCACTCTGGAAATCCTCTCGATTTCCTTCCCTCACTTTCTCCTAGTATTTCTGTGTGTGAGCGCAATCCCAACCTGGAGTTTGGCCAGCGCAGTTAGGCCAGCAAAGATTGGTCGGCACAAGGGACACCGTAAAGTACGTTTGGACCCCTCTCGGAGTCAAAGAGGCCCGCACACAGACATGCGCCATCCTCCCTGAGGCTGAGAGTGGTCCAAATGCGCTTTATGGTGGCCCCTATGTCAGCCAAACTTTGCTGGCCTAACTGTGCCGGCCTAACTCCAGATTGGGAAGACTGAAGCTGGGACAGGGTGGATGACTAAGGTTGCTTATAGTGCAATACTAGTCTACTCAGAAGTAATTCCCATTGAGTTCAATGGAACTAACACTCAGGCAGGTAGGATTGCAGCCTTGGTGAGAATTTGGGAGGGGCAAGATTTGAAGAAGGCCAACCTTGATTTATATTTATTATTTATTATTAGATTTTTACCCCGCCTTATTGTGCCCGAAGGCACCCAAGGCGGCATTACAATATATATATAAAAAACAATATAACAATTCACATTAAAAAACAATTAAAACAGTATTAAACAACAATACAATCAAAAATTAAGAACACAATTAAAAACAAATTTAAAAACAATTTAAAAAACAACAAGCCCCGTGGATTATAATAACCAGCCAGCCTGTCAACAGTTAAAAGCTTTTTGGAATAAAAAGGTCTTCAGCCCCCGCCGAAATGTAAACAAAGAGGGAGCAGTTCTCAATTCTAAGGGGAGGGTGTTCCAGAGTTGGGGGGCCACCACCGAGAAGGCCCTCTTCCTGGCCGCTGCCCCTCTCACTTCTCCTGGTGGCGGCACAGTCAAAAGCCCCCCCCCCCCAGATGATCTAAGAGTACGGGTTGGATTATATGGAAGAAGGCGGTCCCTCAAATACCCCGGACCCGAGCCGTAAAGGGCTTTAAAAGTCAAAACTAGCACTTTGAATTGGGCCCGGAACAGAACCGGCAGCCAGTGCAGTCGCCGAAGCAGCGGCTCGACAGAGTCAAACCGACGTGCCCCAGCAACCACCCGAGCCGCCGCGTTCTGTACTAGTTGTAATTTCCGGACCGTCTTCAAAGGCAGCCTCACGTAGAGCGCATTGCAATAGTCTAATCTAGATGTCACTAGGGCATGGGTCACAGTGGCGAGGTCCGCACAGCTCAGGTACGGCTGCAGCTTTGTCTCTAAAGCCCCTACACTACACTAGCAGTAATAGCCCCCTTTCCAATATATTTAAATGTAAATATTAATGTATTACATCCATCTATCTACCTGTACACATACATGAACATAGACACACTCTTATACATCCTGTGAGGCACATTGAACAAGCACAATAATTTATATATCTGAGAAGCAAGCTTGTTTGTTTAATTTGATTGATTTTTAAAATGCCCATGCTCTATTCTTGAGTCCAAAAGGACTCTCAGAGCAGCTTATGAAACTCTTACAACAATAAAGCCCCAAAATCAATAGCACTGACTGGCAGCAGCTCTCCAGGGCTTCAGCTGGGGTCTTTCCCAGTCCTTCCTGCTTCCAGGGATTAAACCTGCACACAAATGCAGTTCCACTGAGCTGGAACACAATTTTTAGAAGGCATGACCTCTCTTTCCCCCAGACCTTGAACTTAGCTAGGAGTTGAACCCATGTGCAGTTGCACCCCAAGTAAGATTCATGCCCCTACAGCAATAAGCCAGCTAAATTGACCAGCACAGTGAACACTTAAAAATCAAAATAAGCGAGGCACTGAGTAAAGATCTAAGAAGTCTGAATTACTAAACAGGCGTTCCCTGATGCCCCAAAGACATAAAGCTCATCAGGTGAACCTCCCTGTGGAGACCGAGGATGATCTCAATACTTGGGTTGGTTCACATAGCAGGTAGTGGTAGTCCTTAGATTCCTGGGTCCCTAGTTGTTTAGGACTTGAAAGATTCCAAAGCAAGATTCTGAATGGTGCTCCGTAATGGACTGGAGGCCAACGCAGCTGTTTCTACATGCATGTAGTTTTAACTTAAAAATACATGGCTACATGCATCCCCTTTGATTTGCCCAATCCCAGGCATTTAATCCAGCTGCTTGTCCTTTAAACCGACTAAAGCTCTTCTAAGCAGATAATCAAAGAATGGAAGATGTAGAGCTGATATTAAAAGCAGAATGGGTCTGGTGAGACAAACATTTTGATAGGAGAAAGGTCTGTTGACAAAAGGAATCAACTTATCTTGGGTGGGGGGAGAGAAAGTACACAAACACACATGGAGCACAGCACTCTGGGGATGTGAGAGATGGCTGATTGGTAATGGAAGAAAGGAATCTGGAGGTATCTCTAATGTGCTGGAGGAGAACATCTAAAGAATGTTTAATGGCAATTGTATGCACTGGGAAACAAACCAAGACATATTGCATAGGGCTGGAAAGGGATGAGAACCTTTGAGAACTGTGATTGACTGACATGTTTCTTCAAAGCCCTTATGTTGAGAAGCCCGTCCCAAACAAATCAAAAGGTAAAACCACAATAAAAAAGAACAGACAAATTCAGAAAAAAACAGCAGCAAGTGCATCCTCTGCGGAAAGGTAATAATGAAGACGCTTTCTGGGAGGCCCAGTCCTGTAGGGCAGTGAGTCTCAAACTTTTTAGAATGGCACTTGTCGGAACCCACCAGAAGTGGTCGTGGCCGGAAGTGACATCATCAAGCAGGAAGTGCCCTCACTGTGATATAATCAAACGACACTCCTGGGATGCAAACTGGTATTCTTGGACTGCAGCAATTGCACAACCATAAAGCATCCCTGACAGAAAGCAAGAGGAGGACAAAATTAGGATGTCAAGGCACTGAACTAAAAACAAAATTTATTTATTTATTTTAAAAAAAATCTCACTTGAAAATTCAAACCGTTAACACTCACAAAAGGAATATAGCAAGACGAAACTTCCAAGGTGGCAGCCCCCAGCTTTCCGCGACCCACCTGACATCAGGTCGCAACCCACCAAGTGAATCCCGACCCACAGTTTGAGGAATACTCTAGGATACTTGTGGTGGTGGAACTCCTGGTTCACTGCCGAAGTGCCACTGTTCTGACCTGTGAAGACCCATCCTGGACTTTGTCCCAGCCCTCAACCCAACAGTGGACTCTGGGCCTGAGCCCACGAGCCAGATAACCCCTGCCAGACACAAAGAATGGAAGACCACAGGGCCATCCCATTGAGGGCCAGAGGGCCTCACCTAACAGGCCTCACCCACACCTGAAACCCGATGCTTCCCTGAGACCTTGTATTGGTGCAGACCTTGCCCCCAGCCATGGGCCAGGAGGAATGCAATGGAGGCAAGGAAGAAAGCAAGACTCCAGGTCAGGAAGTTGCTCTTTTAAGTTTCCTTTGCCCTCAAAGCAGAGAGACAGAGCCTAGGAAATATAGCCCAGACGTGGAAGTCTTTAAGATCTCACTTCTCCTTTGCTCCTTGTGGGAGCAAAGCTCACACATAGCTCTCCAAGGTGCTGCAACCCTGATTGGCTTTCCCCTGCTCCAAACTGTCACACCTTGCAGGCATCTCTTGCAAAATAGATCAGAACACGTTTGTGCGGAGGGTCAAGATTCTAAGATTATTCCATACTAAATTGGCAGGCAAGAGCTCAGGATAAACTGAACCCAGTTGAATGTACCTGCTTGGAGTAGACGTGATGGAGTGTCAATGGCTTAAACATTGTTGGTTTTGTTTCATTTTCGTTTTAAACAATACATGCCACATTGACTTTGTGCATAGCACACATGTCTATCTGTTTGTATTTCAAGTGTCACAGGCTAGGGGGCCACAAGATAAACCCAAAGCAGATGCAGTTGTGAAACAAACTGAATACAAAATCTGAATTATTGGTAACACATGTGCCTTAATAAATAGTGGAAGTTGTGGATGGGGAAAACAAAGAGCACTCCACTTCTCACTACATACACAAGTGCAGCGTAGTGGTGAAGAACACACACAAAGAAACAGACTCTTCTTGTATCTGTATCCTAAAATGCGTCATAAGGAAAGATTAAACATTTGGAAACAGAGCTTTTCTTTTGGGTGCCAGTTTTATTTCCTCCCCTGGTATTCTTGGGTACTTTTCAGAATAAAAGCTTGGAGCATAATACTAAAATGGCATATTAAGACCATACTGTGTCTGCATTCACCGAGCTAAGTTTTCCCCCAGCTTCTCACTCTCTGATCAACTCATCCATTCCCTGTTGTCACCTCTCCAGCTTTTAAGAAATTGACAGGATATAAATGAGGATTATCTCAAGATGCTGGCAGGGCCAATCAGGGTTGTTTTGAGAGGCGAGCAATACCAATCATGGTTATTTCAAGAGATGGGCAGAACCAATCAGAGCTATTTAAACACACAGGGAATTGTTTGGAGAACAGGCCCTTGAGGATGATAAGAGGATAAAAGCTGGAAGGAGGCACCACAATTCAAGAAGAATGCAGGTGAATTGGAGAGATGTCAAAGCAGAATTACACACCCTTGATCAAAGTTGATCTTCAGGATTTGAAACCTTGGAAATTATTAGATGCCATCTCCTTCCTCACTCTAGCTGGGACCGTGTCCTGCAGCCAAGATTAAAACTCCTTCCCTACTAAATCTCACTATCCAGTCAACTCTATATGGGCTCTCTCAGTGCTGCCCACTAGGGACACATATCTGCAGTGTTCCCTGTTAAATTGACTCTTGGAACAAAATGGAAGGGTTTTCGAGGAGCAATCATCCTAGACTCTGTTCTGTCCAGTGGTGTCATCCAAATGATTTAAGAACAGGTACTCACTTTTGATTGGCACGTGTCGGGACCCGCCCACCGGAAGTGACGTCATAAGCCGGAAGTGAGGTCGTGGCAGGAAGTGACATAAAAAAAGCCCTTTTTGAGGCCTCAGACTATTTTAAACTGACCCAACAGCTGCAACAGGATTCCACAGCACCCCCAGAACATGTGAAGGAGGCCTGGCATCATGTTAAAACCCCAGAGCAACTCATTGTTCAGTGGCAAGGAAAGGAAAGGCTCCGCTCGCTGCCTGCCTGCCTGCCTGGCTCTGAGAACGTGCAGGCAACTCAAACATGCAGGAAATTCAAACGTTGCAGAGGGCGGAGTCGACGAGTGGGCAGGCGAATGGGCGGGGCCAGCTGTAATCCTAGAAACCGGTACTCGCGTACCCCCACGTACCCCCTGCATGACATCACTGGTTCTGTCCCAGTCTAGCTCTCTCCCTTGGCCTCCAATGAACTTGCCAATTGAGTCAACTCAAGGGCCCATCTAAACCCCTGTTGTCTGCATTGACTGGCAGCATTCTCCATAGTTTCAGACAAGGGTCTTTTCTAGCCTTACCTGGAAACACTCAACTTTGAGACCGGGACTGTTTGTAGGCTGTCTACCACTGACATATATCCCCTCCCTAATTAGATCTAGAGCGCAATCCTAACCAGGAATTAGGCTGGAACAGTTAGGCCAGCAAAGTTTGGCCAGCACAAGGGCTCTGTAAAGTGTGCCATCCTCCCTGACTCCAAGAGTGGTCCAAATGTGCTTTACGGTGGCCCCTGTGCCAGCTAAACTTGGCTGGCCTAACTCCAGGTTAGGATTGTGCTCCTGATTACAGATCAACAATTTCATGTCTAGTCTGGCCCTTAAGGACAAAAAAAATGCACCAAAAAAAAGCTTTGATCAGCATTATTGCGCGCGTTTTCCCTCCCTCCCTCCCTCCCTCTCTCTCTCTCTCTCTCACACACACACACACACACACACACATGTATGCAATATAATAATCAACATCCCAGAACATGTGGTGGAGGGAGGGTGGTGATGTGAGAAACATGGACTTGACGTGATAAAAGACAGGAAACCAGAACAAATAAAAGCATCTCTGAGCTGTCATTACGTTGGATAAAAGTTTGAAATATGACCTACTAGTTATGGGCAGGCAAATATATTCCGAACAGGCCGAAAATATCAACAGGCTGCTCTGTAGTAGGGCCAAGATGTTTTAAAAGTGTCATATAAGGGATGCAACTGCTGTGCATCCCACGTCTAAAATTCCTTTGCAGCGCTTAGCTACCCGAGCTTGCTCTCACCGCAGAATTCACGAGAATACCAGCCGGCCCCAGATTATAGCTCTGACACAGCGATCAATTTCTAAAACAAGAAAAAGGAAGGGTGGCGGGGGAGAGGATGTCAAAGCCACATCCTCAAGTATGGAAACTCTTCCGCCTCAGGCCAAGAAGTGGGTGATGCGTTTCGGTGACAAGGGCAGGACTTAGCACGTGCTCAGAAGCGCCCTTGTTTTTTTAAAAAGAGTTGCCACTTGATGAAATGAGCCCATGAGTTGCATGAGGCGTGACCACTTTAATTAAATCTGCATGCATTTTCTGTGGTTTTGAAGTGGGGGGAAAGTGTTCTCTCCCTTTAGGGAAAGGACACTTCTGTGCCTTTTGAGAAGAGGCACTCTGTCTTGGGTGGTAATGGAGGTGGAATGCTTCGTGTTAAGGGCAAGGTTGCGATCAGAGCACACAACGTGGCAATGCACTTGGGCACTGATTTTGAGTGGGCAAAGACCTGCTAGAACAGGGCCAGGGCCCATCTCGTCCAACATTCTGTTTCCCATGTTAACCTACCACTGCTTCTGGGAAGCCCACAATCAGGAGAGGAAAGCATACTTCCTTCCTGCAGTTGCTCTCCTGCGCCTGGGATTCAGAAGCACACTGCCAGTGAACCCAGAGGTAGCACATAGCCATCATGACTGGTACCTATTGACAGACTTGTCCCCCATGAATTTGTCTCCTCCCCTTTAAAGCCAGGGAAGCTAATAGCCATCCACTCATCATGTGGCAATGAATCTCACAGGCTAATTCTAGGCTGTGTGCAGAAGTACAGGTTGAGCATCCCTTATCCGAACTGCTTGGGATGGGAAGGTGCCTGGATTTCTGATTTGCACAACCTTCAAAAGAGGTGCTGCCATGGACAGAACCTGAAGCTTTCTGCATGCACAGCAGGTGCTGCTCTGTCTCTTAAAGGCACTTTTTTAAAGGATGTGCATTTATATGAATGTATATAAGGGACATGGTGGCGCAGCGGGTTAAACCGCTGCTGCTGGGCTTTCTGACTGGAAGGTTGGGAGTTCAAGACTGCGCGAAGGAGTGAGCTCCCGTGGCTTGTCCCAGCTCCTGCTAACCTAGCAGTTCGAAAGCACCTAAATGCAAGTAGATAAATAGGGACCACTTCGGTAGGAAGGGAACAGCGTTCTGTGCGCCATGGCGTAGAGTCGTGCCGGCCACATGACCACCGAAGCTTGTCCTCGGACAAAACGCCGGCTCTACAGACTTTGAAACGGAGATGAGCAGCGCCCCCTACAGTCGGTCACGACTAGGCCATTCGGTCGTGGGGAAACCTTTACCTTTATATAAGGAGCATGATTCATTCATCTTCTGCTCAGAGATGTACCTTCTAGAGACCTGAGCAGGTCACTTGGCCACAAGTGTCAGGCTCATCTTGTTGCCCCCCTAAAGCTTGTTGCCTAGTGCAATCTCACCCCTTTAACTATATCTTTAACTATACCTCTGCTTCCATCTCCTTTTCTCACTTGTATCCATCTCTCCTAAGCCGGAGTGCTGTTTTTGTCATTCAAGGGGAGAGAACAATCTGTGGCCATGTCCCCGTGACCTTTTAAATCTGAGCCTTGTGGGACAAGGAAGAGAGTCGAGGAGGGGGGAACAATCCTTCCTGTACCCAACAGCTGCTGGGCTATCAGGATGGAGGATCTGATTTCTCCCCCCATGAAAAGTTCCATTGTCTCCGGCACAGTCTGCGAAATATCTGCTTGCTGAATGACAGTGAGTGGAAGGGCAGCTGGGTGAGCGGAAAAAAGGGGTCTCACCATCACCGCCAATGGAAGCCTGAGTAGGTGTGAGGCCTGGGGAGTCCCATTCCTTCTGGAGGGAAGGCCCCTCAGCTGGTAACTGAGAGGGGAGATTGTGTGACAGGTTTGCCTTTAAGAGAACACATTGGAAGAGAGCAACCTTGTTTCCTTACGAAGCATAGCAAGGCATACCTTCCTTCGCAATTGTATCAGGTTGCAATTGCATCACAATCTCAGCAAGAGCCAGCCCATCCATGGGGCCAGCTGAGAGAGCTGCCTAAGGTAACACATTGACACCTGGTACCCTCCCCATTTTCCCATTCACCTTCACTGTTCCTCCTTCCTGGAAAAGGAAGACTGTAAAAAGGAGAAGAGGGTGGGGAAGGGGGGTGCTGAAATACAGACCTTGGATCTGACAATAAGAGATGCCCCCAACTGCAGAAGTGCCCCTCCCGAAGCCCAGACTCAGGCTCTCCGAGACTTGAGTCTTTGGCTGCAAGTCTGAGATCAGCCAGCTAAACTGGAATGCCGGAGGCAGCCCTCAAAAACATGAGCTTCAGCCCAGGAGGCTGAGATCTGGCAACGCTCCAAGTGATGTTCTCACCATCATCATCTCCAAAGTCCATCACTTGGTGCTGGAACACAGAAACTAAAATACCACAGCTGGCAGTCGGGAAAGAACTGTTTTGTACCAGTTCCAGCAGGCCAGAATGTGTCTAGGAGGTCTTCTTATGTTCTTCTGTTCTTATGAGGGCAGAAGGTGGGTAGGGAATAAAACTGCTGAGTGAGGCCGTTTTGCCTCCCTGCCGGTTCCCCCCCCCCCCGTGGTTTTTATTTATTCTTTTCCACTTCCTATTTCAGGTTACTTCAAAGGTTTCCTCTCAGTCGTCCTGGGTTACGATGAGCTCAAGGCAAACTTAATTAACATAATGAGTGGCAATGAAGCTGCTTAATTGATTGGCACGCTGGTGCCCCTGTGTTCCTTCACAGAAATAGGCGCAGAGCTGCAATTATAAAAAGAAGGCAGTGTGCCACCGTATCTAACCTAACCAGGAGCCAAGCGACTGGAGCTCTCTCTCTCTCTCTCTCTCTCTCTCTCAAACACACAGAGACAAGTTCCTTCAGCTGTATGAATGCAAATCTGGGGGCTGAAACTGCTTGCTTCTCCCACCTGGTCCAAACAGTGGCATTCCTACAAAGGGGGGCCAGATGCTTGGTTTTGCAAGAGCCTGAATCCAGTGGTGTCATCCAAATTATTTAAGAACAGGTACTTACTTTTGATTGGCACGTGTCGGGACCCGCCCACTGGAAGTGACGTCATAAGCCAGAAGTGATGTCGTGGCAGGACGTGACATGAAAAAAGCCCTTTTTGAGGCCTCAGATGATTTTAAACTGACCCAACAGTTGCAACAGTATTCCACAGCACCCCCAGAACATGTTAAGGAGGCCTGGCATCATGTTAAAACCCCAGAGCAACTCATGTTTCAGTGGCAAGGCAAGGAAAGGCTCCGCTCGCTGCCTGCCTGCCTGCCTGGCTCTGAGAACATGCAGGCAACTCAAACATGCAGGAAATTCAAACGTTGCAGAGGGCGGAGTCGACGAGTGGGCGGGCGAATGGGCGGGGCCAGCTGTAATCCTAGAAACCGGTACTCGCGTACCCCCGCGTACCCCCTGCATGACATCACTGCCTGAATCCTATCCCTGTATCCCAGCATCTTCGAGCAGGTCCGAGGAAAATTCCTGCTGCTGCCTGCCAGTGTCGACAGCCCTGCCATAGATGGGCCAAGAGTCCTGCCAATGACTCAGTCATTCGGCAGCCTCCTGGCTGGAACAAAAGCTCCCTCCTTTCCCAGTCCTCTCACTTGGTACGTACCTTTAAGAGAGAAGGTAAAGAACCCCCAGCAATCCTTGGAAGGCGCCTCTACCTTTTCATGTGGCTGATTGCTTTATTAAGCCAGCCTTCCAAAGAGAGGCAAGAGGAGGAAAGGGGCAGGATTAAGTTTCATTCAAAACTCCCCCATAGGTAAGTCCCTTGGGATAGATTACGGGCGCATACCGAACAACTGCCTCTGAGTTTGTTTGAAGCCATAATCCATTAAGCTTTATCATGCGTCAATTATTCAAGCTCCCACCAAACTCCCACTCTTCCAGGTGGGCCCCGGAGCACACAGGCTTTGCCAACCAACCGTACACCTCTTTGTGTGGTAGACCACTAATGATACGGCTGCTCCGTCTCCCTGCCATTTCTCCACCTGAGCAGAGAAACTTCCCCACTTGCAAGGGTCTCGGCCTAGGGCTGCAGCTGGGTAGGTTTCTCTTACTCCAAGGGAGGAGAGAGTTGAGTGAGTCAGGATGCCGTCCACCAATTCCCCCCCCCCCCAGAGCATGGATCAGATGGCTTTAAAATGGACTTTCTATAATATTTTGCTTCTTGGTGGGGAAAAGGAGCTTAGTTTTATTCCAGTGGGATCTTGCATTAACTCTGAATGCGTCAGAATGTTATTTTATAACAGCACACTTGGGTCTTTTCTCAGCAAGAATTTGGGGTTAGGGCTGAGGGGAGGGGTGGGGAATGAGCCTTATAAAAATGGAAACCGCTCAAGGCAATACGTGTATCCCCGGAAAGCAGGAACAAGCATAAACAAGCAGGCTGACCCCTGCTAACTGGGCAAGAGGCACTTTTTCAAGTGGTGTTTCTCTTATATTTAGCAGGGGAAGAGCAATTGGCCCCATTCACCCCTGCGCAGTGTCTTTTCTAGTGGCTGTTGCTGGTGGTGTTCTGCATTTTTTTAGATTATGAGCCCCTTTGGGACAGGGAGCCATTTAATTTTATTATTATTACTATTTGCCTGTAAACCGCTTTGTGAACTTCGTGTTGAAAAGCGGTATATAAGTACCTGTTGATTGATTGATTGATTGATTGATTGATTGATTGATTGATTGATTGATTGATTGATTGATTGAT
>JAJKFI010000061.1:2813834-2825301 GCA_029204185.1 Lerista edwardsae | reverse complement strand
TCTTTCTTTCTTTCTTTCTTTCTTTCTTTCTTTCTTTCTTTCTTTCTGCTTCATGTATCCTCTCCAATGGATTCAGGCAGCCTCTGCAGCATACAAACCCATTTAATTAACTTGCCAAAGGAGGGGTGGAGGAAGCAAAGGTCTTACAAAGTTTGCAGAAGAGCCAAGCTATCATGCAAAAGGACGGTGCTTGGCAGTGGTGTCATCTAAATGATTTAAGAACAGGTAATCACTTTTGATTGGCATGTGTCAGGACCCGCCCACCGGAAGTGACGTCATAAGCCGGAAGTGATGTCGTAGCAGGAAGTGACATGAAAAAAGCCCTTTTTGAGGCCTCAGACGATTTTAAACTGACCCAACAGTTGCAACAGTATTCCACAGCACCCCCAGAACATGTTAAGGAGGCCTTGCATCATGTTAAAGTCACCCAACAGTTCCAAAACCCCAGAGCTGCTCATTTTTCAGTGGCAAGGCAAGGCTCTGCTCTGCTCGCTGCCTGCCTGCCTGGCTCTGAGAACCTGCAGGCAACTCAAACGTGCAGGAAATTCAAACGTTGCAGGGGGCGGAGTCAACGAGTGGGCAGGTGAATGGGCGGGGTCAGCCGTAATCCTAGGAACCGGTACTCGCGTACCCCCGCGTACCCCCTGCATGACATCACTGGTGCTTGGATCTTAGCTCTTGCAAAGCTGACCTTATTTCTTGTGCAACTATATTGGCATTTGGCAGCAGAGGTGAAACACGCCGAATTAAAGGCAAGGAAATGGATATTGGACTGTTGCAGGGGGGAATCAAGCTTAAAATTGGATTCTGGGAGACTGTACCCATGTACGATCAATGCTGTAGCTGTGCTCAAATTTTGATCAGTATTGCATTTGAATTTGTTGCTTTTCAGTGGACTAGTACAATTATTATTAGTATGCCTGTGGTTTTTGTTTTTCGTCTCTCAATTAGAAAAAATTGGGTGAGTTGGCAAAACAGCTTTTTATAAACATTTTTTATTAATGTACTAGCTTGTCCTTATCCAGCGTTGCCCGGGTATTTATGTATCCCAAGCTTCTATTAGACAGAAAAAGGAATGAATTCTATCTATAGTGTAAAATATAAGTAATTTTATGTACAGGAAATTAAAAGTATAAGTACAGTATAAAAATTATAAAGTAAAATCTTTTACAAATGCACTATAATATTAATTTAACAAAACTTGATTATAAACAACATTTTCAGTTTCACCTACAGGAGCAAGAATAAATAAATTCTTGGGGTTCACCCTTGAGCAAGCAACATAAAGTTGTCCATGGGAGAAACATGGCAATCTCAAATCCACTCCGCAGTACTTAATAGACTGCCCCTGTGACTTGTTGATCGGGATTGACAATGCAAGTCTCACTGCATTGCAATCTTTTAAAATTAAAAGGGAGATTCGTCCAAATGAGTGTTATCCGTGGGATTAAAAACTGTTTCACCCTCTCCCTTTCTTGTTAAGATAGTCAGTACCTAGCATCTTCTTGACACACAGCCTTGTGCCATTGCAAAGTTTTGGCGGGTCGAGGTTCCGTAGTAAAATAATTGGAGATCCCACTGTAAGCAAAAGATGATGTGGTGGCAATGCAGCCGGATCAAGTGAGTTTAGGAAGTCTGATAGGAAATTGACGACCACATAGGCATCTACTACGGTATCGATAGCCTTGTATTCAGTGACTACGCCTGGTCACATGGCAAGTATTTGAGTCCAAGATCGGGGCATAACGATTTCTAAAAATTTCCAGAAGGTTCTACAGAGTTCTATGCGTTCTATTCAACTTCACTTGGGCTTAAATGACTTCGGGACTGTCACCAATCAGCTTAGCGACCCTGAAAACTATGGATTTGACACTAATGTTGGTCATTTTGGACATTTTATTTTTCACCCCTTCTCACCCCCCATGCCGATGGGGGCCAAACATGGACTTAAACGGCATCGGGAATGTCACCATTCATCTTAGCGACCCCAAAAACTATGGATTTTATTTTATTTTATTTATTTATTGAATTTTTACCCCGCCTTTCTGCCCGAAGGCCCTCAAGGCGTGATTTGACTCTAGTATTGGCCGTCTTCAATTATTTTAGCATGTCATCCCCTTCCCACCCCCACCCCTAGGGGTGCTAGGGGTGTCTTAACCCCACAGTAGTTCTAGAAGTGGGATGAGTTGTGAAATCTGAAATCAAATGGGGTCCCCTACGCCACCATCAGCGTGCTGTGGATATTCTATTTCCAAGCACTGTATCTTGCACCCTTTCTCACCCCCCATGCTGATGGGGGCCGAACTTGGACTTAAATAGCATTGGGAGTGTCACCATTCATCTCAGCGACCCCGAAAACTATGGATTCGACACTAATATCGGCCGTTTTCAGTTATTTTTTACAGGTCACCCCCTTCGCACCCCCACCCCTAGGGGTGCTAGGGGTGTCTTATCCCCGCAGTATTTCTTTCCAGAGTGTACTGCATACGTGTACCAAGTTTGGTGTAAATCGCTCCAGGGTTCTAGAGCTATGCTGGAACATACATACGTACAAACATACAAACACACACATCCAATTTTATATTTATAGATTTACAAATCAATCGGTTGGGGTGTAGTAGAGGGGGGGTCGGAGCACTATACATTCAATTCAGGTCAATCCTTAGTTTTTCCCCGCCAAGCTCTCTGCCTTCTAACTTCTCTCTACCCTGGTTTCTGCTCACCACCTTTTGCCTTTACAAAGTCTTTGGAACACACTCTTGTTTGGCCTTTTTCTCCCAAAAGGATGGCTAAAGATACCCAGTCATTTCTTGTGCTTCTGGTGGAGTTACTTAGGGCGCAATCCTAACCAACTTTCCAGCTCCAGGGTAAGGGCAACACAGCTCCGACCTAAGGGAACAAACATTCCCTAACCTTGGAGGCCTCTGTGACTCCCACTCCACTGTAGAATGCCAGACGTGCCCCGTTGGCACAGCTATGTCATTGCTGCAAAGTTGGCTGGTGTCACGTGCAACAGGGAACCAGGACAAGCCCAGATCCAGCTTGATGCATTGGCCTGTTCTTCCCATCCCCCTCTACGCCATATTAACACACCTCCTGTGCCCCTGAAGGTTGCATGTGGCAAGGAGGGTACCACATCCCACGATGCCTGGGGGCAGTCTGGAAGGGCCAGGCCCCCTGGTATCGTGATAGCTGGTTAGGATTGTGCCCGTCGTTTTAAAGAGGAAGAGCGGGGGAGTTTGACCTGGACACAGTGCACCCTCCAGCCATGCTCTCAGCCATGCGCCAGAAGGAGCACATGGTTGCCCAGAGTGCAGCTGGAAAGCCACCATTCCCCCACCCCCACCAACGGCAGCCCTCCCCACCTCATCCTCCAGGTTCTGTCTGTGCAGCCTCCTCAGATGCTCTGCTCCGAGCGCCTCGCCTCGCCTCGCCTCTCTCTCTCTCTCTCTCTCCCCGATAGCTTCACACTTAGTGCTCTTGGCAGCCACGCTGTTTAGGAAATTATACCAAACTGGAGACATAACATAGACATTGCAAATAGCACTGTTTACATTCCTGTAGAGAGAGCTGCGGCAAAAACTGCCAGAACTGTATGCTCCGTTGAGCGAGGTGCTTGAGGTTTGCAAGTTTTAAAATATTGCACTCTTGGGTGTGTGCGGCTTATCTCTGCCTCCCCTTTCATTTGCAGTAGTTATTATTCAACAGATGCTTTTTCATTGCTGGGCACCCGTGCGGTCAGCTCACTGGGGTGTGGCACAGAACACGCCAGGGTAGAATGGATTAAACTCTGTGTCCTTGCTTGCTTTTTCTGTGTGAACAAGGGGTTTGTAGTACTGGTTGATTATCCCTTATATTATCCGGACTGCTTGGGAAGGAAGGTGTCCAGATTTTGATGCCCCGGAAGTGACGTCACAACAGGAAGTGATGTCACAACAGAAAGTGTCGTCACAACAAGATGTGACGTCACCATTGTGTCTTCTTTTTCTGTTTTTTTTTTGCCGTAACTTTTGATAGAAGCATTGCATTCTGCATGAAATTCTGCCTCGAATGATATATAACATGACGATATTATTCCTAAGAACCGTGACTCTAACAAATCGCAATTTTTACATGATAGTTGTATTTTTGTTTTGCGGCCATTATCAAAAGTTACGATTTTTCAAGAGTAAGGATATTCCAACCTGGTTTGCTTCATTGCACTCTGCATTAAAATACCTTTTCAATGATACATAACATGATGGCATTATTCGTAATTGCCAACGTTTTCACAATTTTGGTCACTGGTGTCAAATTTAGCTTGTTGCCCCCCCCCACAAAGCTTGTTGCCTGGTGCAATTGCACGCCCTTAGCTGCACCACTCCTCCTCCCCACCAATCTGCTGCCTGAGGCAATCGCTTAAGTTGGCCTCGTGGATGGGCTGTCTCTGTGGGGACCCCTTGTTCCCCTCTCCCCTGCAAGTCTGGATCAGAAAACTCCAGCTATTAAAAATGTGCAGCTTCCCAACTGAAACCGTGTCTGTAACCTTGCTCTCATTTCAGTTTGATTGCCTATTGAGAGAGTCTGATTATTCTTTAAGAGTCACTTTGGAATGGAGCCTGAAGGTACAATATAAAGTAATTGAACTGAGCGTACAGTCCCAGCTGGTAACCTTGTCAGTCATTTGAACGGAGATCTTGTATCTGTAATTTAGAGAGCCACAGAAGGAGTGGATTCCTCTAAGATTGCGAGAATTTCCCCTCTCTTTCCCCCCTACGCTCTCTGCCATTCAAATTTCTCTCAAACTAAACAAGCTAGTCGTTAATCAAATTAACATACTGGGGTGGGGGGAACCACCCCCCACCGGAGCAGAGAGTGTGTGCTTGGGTCCCCTCCCCGTTTATTCCTTGCTTTATCACAGTATGAACTTCAGGAATTACTTTCAGGAGATTAATTAGCATGTTATACTGAACTGTGCCCATAATTACTGCAAATGGGGAGAATAGATTCTCGCCTCTCTCTCTCCCCGCCCCCACACTCTTTCATCTTAAATTGTCCCTAAATGGCTTGTAGAAATGGGTTTTTAGCCCATGATGAAACTTCAGAGAAAGAGAAGGGGGGAGTGCCAAAGGCCCTTTGAAAGAAGGAGCGGTAAATATTGTGCATTGAGGTTGAAATTATGGGGTCACACGATCTGCGCAAGGTCTGAGGAGCATGGTGATTTTCAGCCCAGGCTTTCTTTTCACAAATCACTATCATTTCAAAAATTGTACGGCAGAAAGCCTGAGCTCAACGGGCAAGAAAGAAGCTGAGCCCAATCCACTTGGAAGTTCTCCTGTGTGAGCTGAGCTGTGGTAGGAGTACAACAGACTTTGTCCTTTCCACTAGCTTGTGGGTTGATTTAGCTAGCGCTCAGTCCAGTGGGTGGAAATGTCTTGGTTTCTTTGTGTACATCCCAGGGGACCACAGACTAGTAATAATATTTAGAACCTGTATCACCCATTTTGAGTGCATGCAAAGCGGTCCACATGCATTACCTTAATGTTATCTACAGCAATCCTGGAAGGGAAGTGGGTATTATGATCCCCATACTGCAGACAGGCATGACTGAGGTTGGGCAAAGTGTTGGCTTGGTTAAAGCCAGTGACAACACAATCCAGTGCATGTCCACGTAGAAATAAGTTGCATTGAGTTCCATAGAACCTGTTCTCAGGTGATCATTTACAGGTTTGCAGAGGAGAGAAGTGAACCAAGAAAGTCTTGAGTCACGCTTTAAGCTCTTCGGCACAGTACCAAGCCTGCTCCCTCGAGTCAGGCCAAATGCCTGCCAACATCAAAACCTGGCAAAATAACTTTAGCCTGAAGCCATGTGGGACTCCAGGGGAAAGGAGTTCCAGAGGTCCAAACACCATTATCATAAAGGCCATCTTCTATGCTAGGGGTCTCAAAATCGGGTCACTGGAGGATGTTATCTGGCCCGCAGGGTTCTCCAGCCTCTCAGAACTAAAAATAGCTCAAAAGACACACTTCTGGGTTTCCCAGCATGGGTATATATTGCATTCAGCCACTAGAGGTGCTGAACGTTAAGGCAATGTAATGGAAAGAAATTATTCCATCCCACTGCATTATATTCAGCAGCTCTAGTGGCCGAATGAGATATATACGCATGCTGAGACTGGGAATATAATTACATTAAACTCATACAGAGCAGAAACTGAGACCCCCCCCCCAAAAAAAAATTTTGTGGTTTGCGTTGTAGGTTGCTTGATGCATTTTCAAAATCCATTCCCCCTCTCTTCATCTGCAAGTCCGTTTTGCTCTCTGCTCCCCTACGCCTCCCCCCCCAACTTATTGTATTCAAACAAATTCTCAGCACATTGGTTCTCCGTGCATGTATTATTTATTTATTTTCTGGCCCTCAACGCCATGTCAGATATACGATGCGGCCCTTGTTCTGAAAAGCGTGGAGACCCGCTGCGAATTTCACCTGTGATGGCAGCAGGATGTGGAGCAAGGCCCTAGTTGAAGATCTCAACAAACAGGCAGGCTTATGTAGAAGAAGGCGACCCCTAAGATCTTCAGGCCCAAACACTATAGGGCTTTTGTAGCTCGGTCTTTTTGCCACTGGCCTATGTTGAGGCTCCTGGAGTCTCTGTTTCCCAGGACCTCTTGTCAGTTCTCTTTTGTTCTGGAACCAATTCTATTGTTTTGGAACCAATTTTCAAATATCTCCTGGTTTGCTGCAGCTTTTTGTTTTTGTTTTGTTTTGGCCTTTCCTAAATTGTGTCCATACCCATGAATTTGTTATGCAAACATTTGTTATACTGCCTCAGTGCTGATGGAAAATCACATTGCTCGCGGTTTCTGTTTTTACCCCTGTGCTTTCTTGTTTCAACTTACAGTTCATGCAATTAAACGATCTGTCTATCCAAACGGGCTGGCCCAAGTCCTCCCTAGAGGACAGCATGGGGGGGCAGGGAAGGACCTTGCCTCAAGGCGTCCAGCATTCTGGTGCTGGCACAGCACCTGGGTGCTTGAGGTGGCATGCCTCGGTTAGGAAGCTTAGGAAGGAAGAAGAGGAAGTGTGAAGGACAGTGGGGGCTAGAACATCCCCTCTCCTCCTCACTTCCTGGATTTGAAAAGGAAGAGTGAAATGGAGCAAAAAGGACGAGAGCAGTAACTGCCACCCCTACTTAGGCTTGAGTCCCTGAAAGTACATAAGAACATCAGAAGAGCCCTGCTGGATCAGGCCAAAGGCCCATCTACTCCAGCTTCCTGTATCTCGCAGCGGCCCACCAGGTGCCCCAGGGAGGCATGAGACAACAAGATGCTTGCAGCCTGTGGCCACTCCCTTGCACCCGGTACCAGTAGCCCACCACCTTTGTAAGGAGGTTGCACAATCCATCATGGCCTGTAGCCCACGATGGACTTTTCTTCCAGAAATCCGTCCAATCCCCTCTTAAAGGCATCTAGGCCAGATGCCATCACCACTTCCTGTGGCAAAGAGTTCCACAGATTAACTACCCGCTGGGTAAAAAAGTACTTCCTTTTATCTGTTTTAACTCTCCCAACCCTCAGTTTTAGCGGATGCCCCCTGGTTCTGGTATTTTGAGAGAGGGAAAAGAACATCCGTCTATCACCTCTATCCCTTCTGTGCATTAGTAAAGTAAGTGTGTGTGTGTGTGTGTGTGTGTGTGTATCCTCTGCTAAACACATAAGAGCCCTGCTGGATCGGCCTCAAGTCCAGCACCCTTTCCCCCCCCCATGGTCAGCCACATAGCCCACAAGCAGGAGTTAAAAGGCAGACCCCTCTCCTTCTACTGCCCCCCTCCAACTGGCACTCAGAGTCATGCAGCTGCTGAACCCAAAAGCAGCATGCAACCATCCTGACTAGAAGCCACCAACGGATTTCGCCCTCCATGCATCTGCCTCGTCTCCTTTTGAAAGGTGCTCAGCGTTGCTGCGCCTTACGGCCGTGAATTCAGGCAATATGCGCTGCATGAAGGACTTCCTTTGCCAGTCCTGAATTAACTTTTATCCTAGCCTTTTGGCTTGTGCGGTTCAGGAAGTTTGATCAGGGTGTGCAAATAGGCGGACAAGTCTGGATTCTGCCAACCTTGACTCTCCCGTGCTGGCTTCCCATACCCTAGGGTGAGTAGTGCCAGCCTCTTTCAAACTGTAGACTCGCTTGCCATATACCGTATGATCAAATAGATGGGAGATAGTTTCTCCTCTCCCCCCACCCTCACGCTCCATGGAACAGACCCCACACAGAGAACATATTTGCCTCCTGCCAGCACTCCTCAGAAAAGCTCCTGCCCAGATCTCCCTACTCCTCTTGGGTAAGTACAGCAGTAATGCCATGACTTGAAAAAAAACACAAAAAAACAACCCGTGCATTGCGCACTGAAGTTCCTCGCTTCAGGGTTTGTTGTGACTGCCAAGAGATGAACTTGATTGTCTTTGCCTTCTGTTCCAGATAACTATGCAGGCACATAAGCTATGTTTAGAATCACCTCCTTGCAAAAGAAAAAGAAAAAAGGGAAAAAAAGGAGGTCAGCAAACAATTGCTTATTTAATCCTGTCTCCGTGTGTGTATGTACGGTTGGGGTTGAGTCTTTTTATTGTCCCCCTTGCCTTTTTTCTTCTTCTTAAAAGCAGCTCCTATTTATTTATTTATTTATTTATTTATTTATTTATTTGGAAAGCTGCCTCCAGTTCAGGAACATGTTTATTTGCTTTAATATTTTGAGTCCAAAGGCAGCTCTGTGCCTCCAAAGGGAGTGAGTGAGATTGATCCAAACATGTAAGTAAAGCATTCTGCTGGCACCCGGTCAAACGGTATGTTACTATGGCATTTTGGATGTCTCCTTATTTAGTAAGCGTTTTTATGTGTGTTGCTAAGATGCAAAACCGAATCACAAAAACAAGGAACCCAGCTAGACTGGCAGGAGTACGGTCACTTATTCATGTTTTGCAATACAAAATGGGAAGCAGTGGGGTTTTTTTTCCTTTCTCCCCCGTAATGGAATTTCTCCTGCAGCAAGAAGCAACTCTGAATATCCAATTCCTCCTCCTCCTTTTTTCAGTGCCCCTCTCTCACCCCTGCCTTCAATGCATGGAAGTTTTAACATTCTGCTTTCAAAATGAAATATTTGTCTGTACCAAAAGCAGTTGCTTTTGTCAGGGCTGCTGCAAAACTCATTTTTTCCATGTTCAACCCTCTATGAGGCTGGTTTGCTTTCTAGGGTTGCTTTTGCCAGGCTCAAAATGCTTACCAGCATCTCAGCCTTTCCAGTCACGAACTGTCACCACTTCAGTTCGTCGCTCAACTAGGCTACTTTCATTTCCAACTGTCTGACACTCCTGGTTTCAGATTAGTTTTCTCTGTACACAGTGGTTTAGTGGTAAAATCCGAACAAGATTCAGATGCAGCATCAACAAGCAGGAGCTTGTTGCAACACACACCCGCACCCCATAGCCGCACCCCATAAAAACTTCAACCAAAAAAAATTTCAACTTTAAATTTCTTCATTAGAGCGTTTTCTTCTCCTTCCACTTATTTCTGGTTTGAAACTTATGGTGTTTTAAGTCACTTTAACCTTCAGAAATTGTCTGGCATACTGCGTAGAGCCAAGGTTCTCAAACATTTTAGTCAGGATCCACTGTTCGACTCCCTGGAGAGCTTCTTAGAGGTGACAATGAGATAGGCTGTCAAATGTTTGGACTCAGAATAAGGCAGCTTTGTATTGGGGTGTGTGTGTCTGCAACAATTCCAGCCTGCAAGCCATCAATTCTTGCAAAACCTCCAATGTGCTCTACCAGGGCCGGCCTTAAGCCAATGTGACCAACGTTGTCATATGGGGCCCTGCGCTTCAGGGAACCCCACACCAGCAGGGCGAACATACTGCCCGCTGCTGCAGCTGGCATCTCCATGGGTTGGAAGCAGTGATGTCATGCAGGGGGTACGCGGGGGTACGCGAGTACCGGTTTCTAGGATTACAGCTGGCCCCGCCCATTCGCCTGCCCACTCGTCGACTCCGCCCTCTGCAACGTTTGAATTTCCTGCATGTTTGAGTTGCCTGCATGTTCTCAGAGCCAGGCAGGCAGGCAGGCAGCGAGCGGAGCCTTTCCTTTCCTTGCCACTGAAAAATGAGTTGCTCTGGGGTTTTAACATGATGCCAGGCTTCCTTCACGTGTTCTGGGGGGTGCTGTGGAATACTGTTGCAACTGTTGGGTCAGTTTAAAATTGTCTGAGGCCTCAAAAAGGGCTTTTTTCATGTCACTTCCTGCCACGACCTCACTTCTGGCTTATGACGTCACTTCCAGTGGGCGGGTCCCGACACGTGCCAATCAAAAGTGAGTACCTGTTCTTAAATCATTTAGATGACACCACTGGTGTTCAGGTGTGTTCCGGTCCATGGCGATGGCCGTGGGCTGGAGGTTCTTTTGGATCAGAGGAAGGAGCCAGTCTAGTCCAAGGCTGAGGGGATAAGACTCTTTATTCAAACACAAAGAAAGGCAAACAAGAGAAAACGTACACGGTGCTGACAGGGTGGTGTGGCGGTGTCGAGAGTCAGCGGGCTGCTATTAAGTTAGTGCAAGGCTAAATGGGGAAGTGCTCAGTTACTTGGTGCTTAATTGGCTGGAATTCAAGCAATAATGGAGTCGTAGGGCTGTTGTGGTTATCAGGTAGGGAACAAGGATGTTCCCACGGCCAGGGAGAGTTGGCCTGTGCCACAGGCGAGAGTAATGAGGATGGCCTTGTCCAATCTTCGCCGGCCAGGGCCCTTGGTTTGTGGCCAAGTCTCTGCTGCCTCCCAAAGCAACAGAACCCGCGAGGACTCTGGGTTGCTGGAAAGCCCTCCACAAGGTGATTTGGGGTTCTCTCCTTGGCATACCCAGGTAGAACTGGGATTGGCCCGTCATTGAAACCCTAAAGAGGCTCCGCCTACCTGAGCTTGCATGACGCATCCTGATGGCCGCAATGTGCTCGAGGCGGATGCTCCGCAAGCAGCCTGCCTTTCCGACTTTCTTTCCACAGTCCCATCAGTTGGCCGACCTCCAGCGCAATAGTCAAAACGCGGCAAAGGATACGGCCCTCCTTTCCAACGCGTTTTCTGTTTTGTAAAATGCCTGGTCGGGTGCCAGCAGCCAGAACTGGTGGCAGTGCCGACACCTTGAAATTTATTTTATTTTATTTTATTCCCGCGTCTCCCGGCGGCTTCGTCTCATTTTGCGCATTGCTTTGAAGGGGGACGGTTGCCAACAACTTCCATTGATGCTGTTATAACCACCCTCCCCACTTCGATAGCTCCCTCTTCATGTCCCAGCTGGTACTCCTTGGAAGTTTGCCTTGGGATCCTGCCATGGATTTTTTTTTTGTGGCATCGTCATTCACGATTCCTTCCACAAACAGCTCCCATTAGCTCCTATTGTTACTCTCTGCCATTGTTAATACCAGCTTGCTGGCTGCGTTTGTTTTCAG
>JAJKFI010000061.1:2795300-2807318 GCA_029204185.1 Lerista edwardsae | reverse complement strand
CACAAGGGACACCATAAAGTATGTTTGGACCTCTCTCGGGGTCGGAGAGGCCCACACACAGACGTGCGCCATCTTCCCTGACTCAGAGAGTGGTCCAAACGCACTTTATGGTGGCCCTTGTGCCGGCCAAACTTTGCTGGCTTAGTTTATGCTGGCCTAACTCCAGTTTAGGATTGCGCTCCTAATCTGTCCCAATCTGTCGCTCTGGATGGGCAAACGTTTCGGCCCAAGGGCCAACCCTGGAGGATGAAAATGGTTCAGAGGGCCATCAAGGCCTGTAGCAGTCATTACCATCATAACTTGATTCTGACTTTGTAAAAAATATTTTGCATTCTGTTCTTTCTGTCACTAGACCATCGGGGTCTGTAGGCGATTGTAAGTCTTCCCCAGGCTGTATTAAGGCCTCTTCAGGAACAGAACACAGTCTTTAGAGGTAGGGTTACCAGATAGAAACTGGGACAGAATGCCTGTACATTTGAATAGAAGAGGGAATTTTGGCAGGTGCTGCTGTTGAAACCCTTCCATGATGAGCTGCACCTGCCCAGATTCCCTCTTCTGTCCAGTGGTTAAGTGTAGGCACTCTGTCCCAGCTTGTAACTGGTAACCCTAGTAAGAGGCCTCTGTACATGTGCAGAGAGGCACACACTTCCAGTAGTGGGAACATGCAACGAAGCATTAGAGCTTCCTACACAAGCACATTGTGGAAATCAGTTTGTCCCGCTCGGAATTTGGTTGTTGCCCCAGAAGAGGAAGAGGGTGCTGCAGACATAACGTGAGATGGGTGTGGCTGGGTAGGATGCACCCCAAAGTCCTGAGATTCTTGAGTGGAGCCTGGTGGTGCTGCAATGCTGCCAGCCCTTCAGGAATTGGAGAGGGAAATCTCGCAAAGGGTTGGAGCCCAGTGTGAGGTCTTGCGCCAGCCCTAGTGGGTGGGGCAGCGATGTGCTCGTCCCACAGGCTTGGTGTCCCCTCCAACCCAGAATTGGCATTGCAGTGTGGCTCCCTGTCACCGCCACCATGGGTACAAGCGTTCACGCTCCTCATCCCCTTCTCCTGCCAATGCCTCCCTCTCCTCTGCGCTCTGGGCTTTTCCCTCTCACACTCTCTCTCCTCCAGCTTGCTTTCTTGCATCACCCTCGCCCACGAGGGCCTGCTTCGGAGGTCTGCGATTACAGCTCTGCCTTGCAAACCCACCAACTCCTGTGGCCTTGAAGGGTTCCAGGAAGTGTAATTAAAGGCAGCCTGCAGGCCCCTGGAGCTTTCTGAGGCGGTAAAGGGCAGTCCTCCCCCCCCCCCAAAAGCTCTCCATTCTTCTTCCCGCGAACGCTTTCATCGGTTGCTAAGGCAGTGGCAGTGCTGAAAACAGTGTGTTCTCGCTCTCTCGCTCTCTCTTTATTATTGTGTTCATGAACAGGTGGAGGAGAAATTGCTTGTTTTCCACACAACTAATGAATTGGGGGGGGGTTGGAGGGGGAAAAAAGTGTATCAAAGGAAACACGGAGGAAGAGGGGAGCAGAAGAGTCGCACCACAACCCAAGGACAGTGGCGTTTCTACAGGGATGGCAAAGCTCTAAGTGTTGCAAGAAGCCTGACCTTGCAGTGGAAATCACTCCTCTCCTGCACCGTTTTAGCCAATCCTCACAGGGAACAGCAACATCTTGGCGTTGCTTACTGGCTGCAGCAGCAAGGGAGGGGAGGGATTTACATGACAGGGTAAGGCTTCTTGCAACACTTAGAGCTTTACCCTCCAGAGGCAGATCTAAGGGAGGGCAAAGCTCTTAAGTTTTGCAAGAAGCCTTACCTTGCGGTGGAAATCCCTCCTCTCCTGCACCGTTTTAGCCAATCCTCACAGGGAAAAACAACATCTTGGCATTGCTTACTGGCTACAGCAGCAAGGGAGAGGAGGGAGTTACATGACAGGGTAAGGCTCCTTGCAACACTTAGAGCTTGGCCCTCCCTGTAGAAACGCCTCCGCCCAAGGAAGGTGGTGGGTTTGAAAAAGTGGTGCGTGAGAACATGCCGGAAGCCAAGGGACAAATGCAGACACAGGCAGGCTTGGCCAATGTCTTTTAAGTAGGCAGAAAGGCGACCCTGAGGCACACAACAGGAAGGGTCACGCCGGAAGGCTGAGCGCAGGTGGGCAGGTGGGCAGCTGGAGGTGGTGGGGAGGGAGAACGAGCCCCGCGAGCCCCGCGGTTGGGTCCTTCTTTCCTGTAATCCGACAAGGCCAGCCAAGCCGAACGTGCGAGGCCCCCTTCGGCCCTCCCTGCCTCAGCGCGGACGTCATTACCTTGACATTCGCGTGTTCCAACCGCTCGCAGAGCTGGCGTTTTGGCACGGCGCATTTTACCATGTATCAGACACATTGCGCCGCTGAGGAAAACAAAAGCAGCTGAAGTGAGGAGTGTGGGAGTAATGAATCACTTAAGAAGTGCTGTGAGTGTTTGGGGGGGGGCTTGTTCGGGAAGGAAAGAAGAGCACCGCTGCTCGGAGGCTCGCCTTGCCACTGGGTGGCGCTTCCCAAAGAAAGGATGGTGGGCATGGGGAAGCGAGCTGGGAGGACGTTTGTGTGCCCTGCGGTGTGGTGGTCCTCATCGGCTTTTTCCCACCCAACGAAAATAACGTTGAAAGCAGGTTCTTTGTAGGTAATTCCTTACCTATGTGACCGGCATGGTGACTTAAAGAACATAAGAACGTAAGAAAAGCTTTGCTGGATCAGGCCAAAGGCCCATCTAGCCCAGCTTCCTGTATCTCACAGTGGCCCACCAGATGCCTCAGGGAACACACAAGACAACCAGACACTTGTATCTCACTGCCACTCCCCTGCATCTGGCATTCTAAGGTAGCCTATTACCCTTGCACCACCCCCAAGGAAGACACCAGACTGAGGTTGGGGTGTTAAGCACATGTGACCAGTTTTTAAGTCATGAAACCTACTAAACATCCACCCCTCCCTCACCAGTCTGGGGTAGGCACCTTTCCTACCCCTCTCACTCTTATCCCTCCCAATAGAGTCTCATGTGGCTCTTAGGCTCCCCTTCCAAAAAAGGCTGCATTTTTTCTCCCAGGCCTTTAAATGTTTTAACTGCACTACTGCTTTGTTTTAATGTTGTGGTAGCTTCCTGCTTTCACTTCCAAAACACCCTGAGAAACTTGTTGAAAGGCAGTATATTAAACACCCTACATTGAATTTTGTAAAAGAATAAATCACATCTAGAAGTTTTACAATAAATGCACAAGGGCACAGGCAAACTTTTTAATAGACTTTTCCAGGCCTCGTCAGTCGACATCCCCAGACCCTTTAAGAGGGGATTGGACGGATTTCTGGAGGAAAGGTCCATCGTGGGCTATAGGCAATGATGGATTGTGCAACCTCCTTACAAAGGTGGTGGGCTACTGGTACCAGGTGCAAGGGAGTGGCAACAGGATGCAAGCATCTTGTTGTCTCATGCCTCCCTGGGGCACCGGTGGGCCGCTGTGAGATACAGGAAGCTGGACTAGATGGGCCTTTGGCCTGATCCAGCAGGGCTCTTCTTATGTTCTTAAGGCTCAGATTGGGTTGCAAGTTATTATAGCTCCCTCCCCACAGTCAGGATAGCAAATTCTGTTTTATTTACCTCACATTTACCTCAGACTTTTACCTCAGAAATTTACCTCAAAATGCCAGGTGCAAGGGAGTGGCAGCAGGAGGCAGGCATCTTATTGTCCTGTGTGCTTCCTGAGGCACCTGGTGGGCCACTGTGAGATGCAGGAAGCTGGACTAGATGGGCCTTTGGCCTGATCCAGCAGGGCTCTTCTTATGTTCTTATGACTAATGCTTTGGGAGTTCATTTAAATGAGAGGGGCTCTGCTCTGACCATCTTAGGAATCTTGGTGGCTATTAATGATCTTCTGTCAGTCTGGAATGTGACTGGCACGTCCCCCGGCAATAGGCTCCAAAGAGCAGCTGTGCTCTTGTAAAGGAATAATTCCAGTTTAACATCTCAATGAGCGTTGAGTTCTCCGTGCGATTAATCCTGTGTGTGTGCGCGCGCGTGCGCGTGCATGTCTGTCAATTATTTATGTATTGACATAACACCATCAATGTGCATGGTGCTTCATGCAGAGCAAACAGACAGGCACCTGCCCCCAAGAGGCTTACAATCGAGAGGGTCTCAGACCTTTTAGAACTGGGACCCAGTTTTTAGAATGGCACTGTGTGTCAGGACCAACTGCAAGTGGTGTCATGCCCGGAAGTGACATCATCAAGCAGGAAGTGCCCTCGTTGTGATGTAATCGGATGACACCCCTGGAATGCAAACTGGCATTCTTGGACTGCAGCAATTGCACAACCATGAAACACCCCTGACAAAAAGCAAGATTAGGACAAAATATTATGTAAAAACACTGATCTAGAAACAATCTTAAAAAAACTAAAAAACACCCTTACTTGAAAATTCAAACGGAACACTCACAAAAGGAACATCACAAGGTCTGCAACTTCCAAGATGGTGACTCCCAGCTTTTCTTGACCCACCTGACATCAGGTCATGACTCACCAAGTGGGTCCTGACTCACAGCTTGAGAAACACTGAAGTTGCCACAACAGAGGTGGATGGGAAATAAAAGGGATGGAGGCAGGCTGAAGCTTGGGACATGGTTTCACTTTCAGAAGCTTGAGGGAGCAGAAGACTCCTTCTTCTCCTTTGCTCCCTCAGCAGCAAAGACTCCTTTGCTGCTGAGGGAGGGGCTGCTGGAAGAGCAAAAGTCATGGGCAGGGGTGTAGTGGTGGGATAGGAGAAGTTGGAACCGGTATGGCTTCATTTAAGACAAGGAGCTCGTGCCCATCGAGGAAACCAACTTCTTACATTCCCAGAAAACAGTTCTAACTGTAATGGGATTGGCGAGCCTAGAAACTGCATTTCCCAACAATCAATCAATCAATCAATCAACAGGTACTTATATACCGCTTTTCAACACGAAGTTCACAAAGCAGTTTACAGGCAAATAGTAATAATAAAGTTAATAAAGTTAAATGGCTCCCTGTCCCAAAAGGGCTCACAATCTAATGATGTGAACCCATGATGTGAACTGTGGTTCTAACCTGGAAAGAATGGGAAAAAGGATGGAGGCAGGGCGAACACGGGAAGCCTGTGCCAAGAGCAGGGGGGCCTTGCTGGAGGGAGGAAAGGCTGCAAAACCAGTAGGACCGAGACGGAGAGAGAGCTGTGGCCTCAGAGCAATTTTATGAGCTGCCATTTTGCACCTGGCTCTGCCCTCGAGTCTCTGTTTTGTTCTTGGCTCTGGCTGGTGGACCCCATGGCTCTGCTAAGAAATGCCTGCAGTGTGCCTGGTTTGCATTCCCTCTTGCACTCCATCTCTCATTCGGAGCTCCTTCACTCTGTAATGGCTGCCTAGGAAGGAGGCGGGAAGGCTCGCCCAGAAGCAAGGTGGTCTCCCCAGGACCATCTCCCCAGGGGGGGACAACCCCGCAATCTTTTAAAGACTGCAACGATCATCTTGGCTCGATGCACTGCAGAAGCAAACAGAGGAGTGGAGGTGGGAGAAATCGCACCGCGCTCTGTGCACGGAAAAAAACTGCCAAGATGACAATTTTTATCACTTACACCAGGCAAACTGTTGGGTTTCAAATTGGCAAACAACTTGTTATGACAGCGCCTTGATGGATCGTTTCGTAAAGACAAAGGGAATGAAGGGAATCTCAGCTTGTGGTGGAAGGGGAAGCAGCTTGTTCGGAACAGCCCCAATCTTTTAAGTGCTCGTCCGGCACAAGGTATAGGTGCAAAGGGCCGGCCGAAGGAGAGCACTTGGAGGGCCAGAGACAGAGCTGGTGGTGTGCGCCTGTGCGGTGGGACAGGGGAGAAAAGTGGGTGCTGTCCGAGAAAGTGGCCTTAGCCGGAGGGCTTTGGGGAAACACCAGTTTGAGTGCTGTGGGGAACTTGAGTGAAGCCTCCATGTGTCAACTGTAGACTTGAATCTGACCAGCCACTGGCTCCAAAACAGGTGAGCCATGAATGGTTCTGCTGCCTCAGTTCCTCTTAGGAGGAGAGAGGCGGAATAGTAACAACAACAACAACAAAGATAGACAAATAGAAATTGAAAAGCTGTGGCAGAAGAAGGCCAAAGTGGTCCCATTGGTGATTGATTGGGAGTAGCAACAGGATAACGGTATCGTGTTGTCTCATGTGCTCCCTGAGGCATCTGGTGGGCCGTTGCGACATACAAGAAGAAGCTGGACTGGATGGGCCTTTGGCCTGATCCAGCACAGCTCTTCTTACGTTCCTACTCCTGCCGGTACACAAAGTGGGAGGGGAGCCTGACAGTTCCTGCAGTTCTGGTGAACGAAATCTTTTGGAGCATTTCGAGGTGGGGGGGCGGGGGAAGCCCCGACTCCCTGTTTTCTCAGCCTCGCTCTAACCTTTTAAACTCCTTTCCGTGCACTCGCCTCGGGGCGGCTGCTCCAGCTTCTAAATCATTTAAATGGCAGCATTACTCCTACTTGCTGAATGATTAATTCAGCTTTGAGTCGCTGCCTGACTTTGATAGCAAGGGGGAGGCAGGTCTCAAGGGGCTGATTATGTGAATCTCAGCTCAGTTGAGGGGGGTGGGTGGGAAGGCTAATTAATTACACATTTTTACTGTGGAGGATTTTTTTTCTCTCTTCAATGCTGCTATTTTTCTGTTGGGTGCAGCTAAGGAGCACAATGCCAGCTGCTAGAAACCCTTTAACCCCTTGACGTTTGCTCACGGTATGAGATTTATTGTTCTCTTCGGTGCACCTGCCCTGTGACGGGCCCACATCTGATGAAATGGACGCTTTAAGTCCACAAAAGCTGCTGTTGAAATAAACGGGCTCATCCTTAAGGCGCTACAAGATTCTTTGCCTTTTGCAGTGCCACAGGTGAACGGGGGCCCGTCCTCAGGCAATATTGCAAAAAAGATAAAGGTAAAGGTTTCCCCACCACCGAATGGTCTGGTTGTGACCGACTGTAGGGGGCGGTGCTCATCTCCGTTTCAAAGCCTGTAGAGCCGGCGTTTTGTCCCAGGACAAGCTTCCGTGGTCATGTTGGCCAGCATGACTATACACCGCAGCGCACGGAACGCCGTTCCCTTCCCACCGAAGTGGTCCCTATTCATCTACTTGCATTTAGGTGCTTTCAAACTGCTAGGTTGGCAGGAGCTGGGACAAGCGATGGGAGCTCACTCTGTCGCGCAGTCTTGAACTCCCAACCTTCTGGTCGGAAAGCCCAGCAGCAGCGGTTTAACCCGCTGCACCGCCACGTCCCTAATTTGAGTCCCTAATATTGCAAATAACACTGCAAATTGCTCTGGCTCTAGGGTCATTCATTACTTACTGGGAGTGGAACTCCTTCTGATACAAGCTAGGGTGGTCCTAGTCCCTCTAGTGTCTGAGACAGCATGCAAAATGCCACCTCTCGTTACCTGGTACTCCTCTACCTACCTACTCTCGCTGCCGGTCTTCTGACTGCCTCCTAGTTTTAGACCAGCAGTCTCCAAACTACAGACTGCTATGCAGAGGGAAAGCCTTCCCATCCCAAGCAGCCCAGATCGTTCCGTCATTCTGCCACTCCATTTTCCAGCCAATCAACTGGCAGGGATGCTGTAGGCATTCACATCTATGCCCAGTGTCCTGCTGCACAGCCTTCTGGGACACCCAAGCATAGACGCAAATGCCCAGAGTGTCCCTGCCAGCCAATCCGCTGGAAAATGTAACAATCTGCGCCACTCATGACGGGAAAGGCTTTCCCTGTACACTGGATCCGGCCTGCAGGCCATAGTTTGGAGGCCCCTGTTTTAGAGCAAACAGAGTGCAAGAGGAAGTATGGAGGACAAAAGAGTGGTGTGGTAGACAGCCTCCCAGCAGGAGTCACTCTAGCCCACCACTCTTGTCTTCACATTTCCTTTTCCGCTCCATTCCTCTCTTCCTTTTCAAACCAAGGGAGCAGAATGAGGAGGACCATTGGAAACAGAAAGGCAAATGTAGCCAGGCAGAGTGCTAAACACATGCTAATTGTTATAATTGTGTTACGATTTCTTAAGAACAAGGAAAATGCAAACAATGCCTTCAGTTCTGTCTCATGTTGATTGTTACCTCCATCAAAATCAGTAGGGCCTGCTGCAGGGAAAATATATTTAATGCAAATACATATATTTAATGCAAAATATGCAGTTATTTCTCTTTCAGAAGTCTAATGTGAGATTAAACAGCCTCCCACCCAGAAATGCACTTTGCCCTTTCTATGCCCCCATTAATGCCTATATTTTTTTTTCTGTTGCTACCACTGCTAATCAGTTTTCTCTTCAGCCAGACATAAGTCTTCCCCAATTTCTCTAGAGAATTTCCTTCCAGGGACTAAACTGGGCCTAGGCTTAATTCTTTCTGGAATGTTTTAGCATGTGCTATGATGATAATAATAATACAGTCGACACCCACAATGCAAACAATTCAGTGTGTGTGTGTATTGGCACCACAACAATTTACCCTACAAAGAAATGCTGGCTGTTGCTTTTTCCAAAAATGACCATCCACTATTTTCATTGCAAGGAATTACTGTCCTTGTTGGTGCATTATCTCCAACTATTTTTAAGGTCCAAGAGAGATGTTGACTGCTCTCTCTCGCTCTCTCTCTCCCCGCTGTACATGTTTGGACATTTTTGGAGAAGGCGCCGAGGCCCCTTTTATAGCCAGTTGCTGTTTCACACAGCAAACAAAGATGCTGCTGTGCGTATATTTGTGCACCAGTATTTCCTATGATATACAAAAAAAAAAAAAATTAATGGGACAAGCTCCACAACTTTCAGCTGCCACATGTGTGAAGCCTCTTCTCCTTTGGAAAGCATCCTCAGCAGAAAACAATTTGCATTAGGAAAGAGAAGGGAGTAAGTAAAATCTTTTGAATCTTCCTCTCAACCCACCCTCCGCTGTCCCAGCAAGTTTTTCCCTCTTCCCTTGTTCAACCCCACCTTGGCTTAGAAGCGTCCTCCCGTTTCTCTGTTGTCCACTTTCTTAATATTGCTGCAATTGCCATTTGCAACAGCTAAGCTGGTAGCAAGAACAAAGACTTGGAACAGTCCGGAATACACTGAGAGCGCAATTCTATACCTGTGCTGCGCTGGTGCTGCGCTCTTGCGCCAGTCCAGCGCTGTCGCAAACATGCCATCAGGTGGTCCACAGGTGTGCTGAGGGAGTTTGGGGGAGGGTCATTTGTTAGGGCCATTGGGCGCGGGAACCCCTCTGCCAGAGGTGCAGCCTGCCTTGTCAATTGTCAAAAAACACATGGTGCACCTTGACCAATTTAGCCATGCTGTTGTCAGTGTGCCATGAGATGGAAAAGGTTGGAAGTCCTAACTGCTGTGGTTCTCCTAACGCACACTGTTTCAACTCTGCCTGTGGTGCTAGTCGGAGTTTCCTCCCCATGCCAAGCTCATTTTCAGACACCGTGAGAAGGCACCCTTTGCCTTCATCTCTAATTCATAGGATTTCTTCTTTTCTCTCCTTTTGGCTGTCTGCTCCACCTCCCACCTTTCCGAGCGCATCAAGCTGCCTGCTTGCCAGGAAATCCTGGGCCTGGAGCATCGGCAGGGTGGCATCCCAGCCAAAGCCTTTGAACACGGCTCCTCTTGGATGTGTTGAGCCTGGCTGCCACCCTCATGCCATCCTCTCTCTCCTTAATCCCCGTCTCCTGGGGTCTGGGGCCTGATTGGAAATGCAATGCCTGCAGAGCAGAAAATGCTGTCTGGGAAGGGAAGCGGAGGCAGGCAGCTCATTGCATCCCCGCAGGCGACGGTGACACTCTAAAACCAGGTGCCCAGGTGCTGCCTGATTGCTGTCCCAGAGCAAAGGGTGCTAGGGGACTCTATACTAGTCTTGGGACAAGGGAAAGGTTGACAAATGCCCTCTGGGGGTAATTCATAGGGATTACCATAGGTGGGCTGCCACTCTAGCCCACCACTCTGATCTCTTCCACGCCCCCTATTCTGCTCTAGCTCTCTTCTGTTCTTTCTTCCAACCTCCCTGTCCACTCTGCCTGTCCCCCTCTTCCTTTCCCATCCAAGGAGTGAGAGCAGGGAGAAGAGCAGTGGGGTGGACAGTGGTGGGTGCTCCCTGCCAATCTACTGCCTGAGGCACCAGCCCCAGTCGGTATCATGGATGTGCCGGCCCTGTCCCTAGAACACAGCCAGCACTCCCTGAGGACTGTGCATCACTTTGAGGGTCTGACCCATTACTGAACCTCTCACTTAGGCACCCTAGGTCAAAAGTTGCCGCTTGGTCTTTTTTCTAAAATAAATTTCCATCTTTCCTCTTGTGAGATTGTACAGAGTCCTCCTTGTCAGATGGCTTTTGCCTGTCACGTTGAGCTAGCATAAAATTAAGTGGTGGGTGGTGGGTGTTGTTTTAGCGCCCCAAGCCCGGGGATCCCTTGACTGAGCCGCAGCTGCTGCCGCTAAGCAGTGCTCCCTGTTCTACCTGGCTTGCTTTGCCTGTGTGTTGTGTCTGGCTCTAATGAGCTCTGCTGCTTTTGCCCTTGTGTCCTCCTCCAAATTAAATTAACACCGAGAGCGCCTCTGCCCAAACGGGTGAGCATCTGAGTGGGGATTCAGTGGCGTTTCTACAGGGATGGCAAAGCTCTAAGTTTTGCAAGAAGCCTGACCTTGCAGTGGAGATTACTCCTCTCCTGCACCGTTTTAGCCAATCTTGGCGTTGCTTACTGGCTACAGCAGCAAGGGAGAGGAGGGATTTACACGACAGGGTAAGGCTTCTTGCAACACTTAGAGCTTTGCCATCCCTGTAGAAACGCCTCTGTGGGGATTGTCAACACCAGTGGGAGGGGTAGAAAGTCCCCAGCACCCATTGAACTCCTGCCCCCCCCCCCGGATGGGTGAAAGCAGAGCTCGCCCTTTGCTTCCCAAACAAGACCTTTTCATTTCCCTTCTACCTGCCCTGCAGCTTCTGCCTCCCACTTCTCCTCTGTGTGAACAGATTGGATGTCATTAGGCACAGCTGAGGCTCGGGAGGAGCCGGCAGGCAGACGCGCGCACAGAGCTAGCGAGGGAAAAGGGAACAAGCCGGAGAGGGAGAGAGGGGGAAGTGGCTCAAAGGACGCTGAAGAGGAAGTGCAGTGGCCGCCGCAGTCGGATGCTGAGGCTCTGCCTTGGCAGCCACAGATCCACCTGGTCAGCGATTGCCCCTTTTTGACAGTGGGGGCAAGTCCTTGCACACTCCTTGCAGCAGCAGCTGGTTGTTGCTTTGCCACTACCGAAGTTGCAACAGTCCTTCTCTGCTGCCACAGAAACTGCCTGTGTTGGCGACCCAACAGACTGGTCTTTCTTGAGCCCCTCCTGTTTCTGTTGTGTCGGGGGGCAGGCATCTCCAGAAACGAAGGAAGGAAGGAAGGAAGGAAGAGCAAGCAAGCAAGCAAGCAAGAGAGGGGCACTAACAGTCCAAGACTGTGAGATCTCAGGCATCTCGGAAGGAACGTCCATAGGAAGGGCAAGCACTGGCTGGCCCCCAAGGGCTGTGGTCCCTGCAGAATTTTGCTTGGTGCCTGGGTCACCTGTAAAAGCCTGCATCTGCTCCCCCACAAGGAGCCCCTCTCAGAGTTTGGGTCCCGGCTAAGACCTGACATGAAACGTGTTCCACCCAGTGGCGTACCTAGCCCGTGCGCTGCCTGGGGTGACAATTGGTTAAGGGGAGCTCAAAACGCCGCCCTGCTTCTCTGCCGCCCAGGACCACGTAATCCCCTGGACCTGCTTCTAGGTATACCAGTGGTTCTATTACGGTGATGGCAGTAGTTAAGCTAAGGTTTGCTCAAAAGTAAATGTGGGAAAGAGCCTCCAAAGGTCCTTTGGCTAGCTATGGAAATGTACTCATGTCCATAGAAAAGAAGGGGCAAACACAACACCCTCTCCACCAGACCATTTCAGTATTTGTAAAGCAGTGCTGTTCTGCCTTGGTTTCTCATTCAAAATCTCTCTCTCTCTCTCTCTCTCTCTCTC
>JAJKFI010000061.1:2763401-2784849 GCA_029204185.1 Lerista edwardsae | reverse complement strand
TCTCTCTCTCTCTCTCTCTCTCTCTCTCTCTCTCTCTCTCTCTCTCTCTTGGTTTATTTAAGGGCAAATGCAGCCACAAAGGGGATTGGAACAGTGTAGTGGTTCCCCACCTTTTTAGCTTCAGGACCCCCTTTTTCGGTATGATAACCTGTTGGGACCCCCCACAAGACAGGAAGTGATGACATTAAGCAGGAAGTGACAAGAGTGTGCCTGTTTTTTTAAAAAAAATGGATGTCTGCCATAGGCTACCTAAAAACAAACTGTTGCATTGGTATGTGGAAACACCTTGAAGTTTTGTTTTTCCAAAAACAAATGTTCTCTTTTTGGAGGTTCCCTGAAAACGTTGCAGAAATACAACATTTCAAAACATGCAAACGCATCTGCAGTAGTAAATGGAAATGTCTCCCTGAAAATCAGGTTGCAACCCCCCCGAGGGGTTGTGACCCCCCAGGTTGGGAACCACTGGAATAGTGGCAATGCAGAGTTAGGGAAGGTTCCTGTCCCCTATGACTTTTGCCCAATTGAAATCACCTTCCTGTTCTATGGGGCTATCCAAAGTTCTCCTCTTCCCTCAAATGATTCCACCCTTTCTCGTTCACGCTCCTTAGACCTATAACTCCCATCCAGATCATTTGTGCTGTGCCTCCTTTCTGATTTCCTTCAAACCCCTCCCCAAAGCCCACCTTGACGCCGTGAAGCCTACCCCCCCCCAGCCCCTGTGTACGCAACTGCAACTAAGCCTAAGGACCTGTACACAGAATAATAACATGTTCTTCCTCCCTTTGACTCTCTCCTTCCTCCACCGTCTCCTTATGGCTATTTCTAGATTGTAAGCCCCTTGGGGCAAAACGCCAGCTGTGCTGCAGTCTAAACGGGAAACTGTGCACAGGTAGAAAGTTGATAGCCAGTTTCATTAGGCATTCTTGTAAAATGCTGCACCAGTTACAAGGGAAAGGTGTTTATTTTCCATTGTTAAAAAACATGCCCACGGGTGCAATCCTAACCCGGAGTTAGGCTGGCACAGTTAGGTCAGCATACTTTGGCCGGCACAAGGGACACCGTCAAGTATGTTTGGGCCACTCTCAGAGTCAGAGAGGCCAGTAAATAATAATAATACTTGGATTTATATACCACCTTTCTTAGGTCACCAGATTTCTCTAATTAGTTTAGATTTCTCTAAACTCAAGGCGGTTTACATAGGCAGACTTTATTCAGAAACCCGAAGGTTTTTACAATTTATACAGAAATGCTCTATCTTTCAAGAACTACACACATACAGATGGATCTTTCTGGATTTAGTCCTTCTTTCTGGCCACTCATTTGTCTTCTTGCTGGCTGATAAGTGGCTTCCCTGCTCCCACCAGAGAAGCGGCTGAACTTCAGCACAACTCCCCCTCACACAAGGCAGCCGAAGACAGCTCAGCTGTTAATCAGCCGCAATTAACGAGGTCTGCCGCTCACAGAGACTTCCGGCTGTCCCGACCTGGCGACCTTCAGATCTTCAGCTCTTATCTTCAGGCAAACGGAGGCATTAACCCTCTCGACTAAATCTTCTGCGCAAACGTGCACCATCCCCCCGACTCTGAGAGTGGTCCAAACGCGCTTTACAATGTCCCTTGTGCCAGCCAAACTTTGCTGGCCTACCTGTGCCAGCCTAACTCCAGGTTAGGATTGCGCCTTCAATCACGTCCCCTTTCAGGCACCTTTTTTCTAAACTGAAGAGCCCCAAATGCTGTGGCCTTTCCTCATAAGGGAGGTGCCCCAGCACAGTCATCATTTGGGTTGTTTCCTTCTGCACTTTCCAGCCAGAACCTCCAGCCGCCCCTGTACTGTTCCTTTCACAGCCTAACCTGAACTCATGCCCAACCAACATATGAGTTCTCCACATTTATTGCTCTGCAAGGACCGGTCATCTTGCACTGCCGCACTCAAACGCATGAAAGGCGCACCCAGGGCCGGCTTTAAGCCAATGTGACCAATGTTGTCACATCGGGGCCCCCGCTTCAGGGGGCCCTGGACTAGCAAGTTACCCCTGCTAACCGGGCAAGAGTCACTTTTCCAAGTGGTGCTCCTCTTATATTTAGCAGGGGGAGAGCAATTGTCCTTCTTCACCCCGGCACAGTCTTTCTAGTGGCTGTTGCTGGCGGTCTGCCTTTTTTTTAGATTGTGAGCCCTTTGGGACAGGGAGCCATTTATTATTCCTATTTGCCTGTAAACCACATTGTGAACTTCGTGCTGAAAAGCGGTATATAAATAAGTACCTGTTGGTTGATTGATTGAGCATATTGCCTGTGGCTGCAGCTGGGATCTCTGTGGGCTGTAAGTTAGTGGGCAGAGCAGAGCAGCTTTACCTTGGTCTCTCCCACCTGCCTCTGAACAGCCCAAAATGGACCACCTAGAAGCAGTTGGCGGTGATGTTATGGTATCACCACCAACTACTTCCACAGGCCATGCTTTACACGTGGCACGAACAGAGCTCTTCTTGGTGAGTGGGGGCCCCCGCATGGAGGGTTGGGGGCCCCACAGGAATGCCCCAGGAATGTGGGCATTGGGCCCCGCCACTGCTAGAGCCAGCCCTGGGTACACCATTTCCTCTGCCTGCTTTTCTGAAAACGTTTCTCCCGCTTTTGCTAACATGCTTCCCTTCCACCTGCTTCTCCTCTCAGCCCCTTATTTCCTTCCTTTCCTTTCCTGCCATATCTGTCTTGGAAGCCTGCAGGCAGCAACTGTGGCTTGTTCGGTGCTCCAAGCCTTGCCACGGTAGGCACTGGGTACATTTAAATCATCCTTAATATCACTATTCCACTGAGTACAATTCCCCATCTTCAGAGTCCCCGTCGCCCATCTGTCCCTGTTGGGTGCCTGCGCTGAGACTAATCAAACCCTTGTCCTCCCTCGCTATCCTTTGCCTCTGCCTCGTATATTGCTTTATTTCAAGATCCTCCCATCTTCCGCACAGAAGCAGGCACTCAAGAGGTTTGCTCACCTTTCCTACAGCAGTGGCAGCTTCAACAGGCAGTCACAGATGCACCTGGGAGGGAAGTTAATTGGAGCCAATTACCTGTTCAGGTTTAGGGGGAAGGCCCGTGCAATTAGGAAGTACCCTCTGGGAGGTGTTTTTTTTTTTCTTTCAAATCCTCTTGGGTAAGCAAGCTCAGTTGTTTAGTGATGAAAGGAAAATCATTTAGTGAGCCAGAGAGACTTCCAAAGCAACAGCAGCAGCCCCACAGAATTCGAGCGCAATCCTAACCTGGAGTTTGACTGGCACAAGGGCCATCATAGAGCATGTTTAGACCACTCTCGGAGTCAGGGAGGATGGTGCACGCCCGTGTGCTGGCCTCTCTGACTTCAAGAGTCGTCCAAACATACTTTATGGTGTCCCTTGTGCCACTGACACCTTAAATGACCTGCTTGCTTGAAGCGCGCATCCAATCAGAGGGGCCAAGAGGCTCTCTAGTCCCCTCCCTCCAGTTGGTAGACCTTGAGATTCTAGGAGACAAAAGCAAAACAGGTCACCCAAGTGTGAAATCCAGCACCAAACCTCCAATCTCCAAACAACCGCCAGGGAGCCAGATGCAGCCCTCAGACAGCCTCTGGTCTCTGGCCCTCCTGACCTTGCTGGCATGGGCTGCACCCTCCAAGCTGTGCTCTGGTTGTGTGGGGAGTGTATTCTGAGGGCCAGGGAGGCTGTACACAGCACACACACACACACCCGCAGCCCTTGTTGTTCAGCCGCTAAGTCGTGTCTGACTCTTCACTACCCCCTGGACCACAGCACGCCAGGCCTCCCTGTCCTCCACTAGCCTCCGGAGTTCGCCCAACTTCATGTTCATCGCTTTGGTGACACTATCTAATCATCTCATCCTCTGCCGCCCCCTTCTCCTTTTGCCTTCCATCTTTCCCAGCATAAGGGTCTTTTCTAAAGAGTCCTCTCTTCTCATGAGGTGGCCAAAGTACTTGAGCTTCAGCTTCAGGATTTGTCCTTCCAGGGAGCAATCAGGCTTGACTTCCTGGAGGACTGACCGATTGGGTCTCCTTGCAGTCCAGGGGACTCTCAAGCGTCTTCTCCAGCACCATAATTCGAAAGCATCTATTCTTCGGCGCTCTGCCTTTCTTATGGTCCAGCTCTCACAGCCATACATGACTACTGGGAAAACCATAGCTTTGACTATGCGAACCTTCGTTGGCAGGGTGATGTCTCGGCTTTTTATTAGGAAGGCTGAAAATTGTCGCTTCCTGGTTGTCCCAAAGACTTGGACGTGACGCTTTTAGGCTTTCTGAAAGCCATTCATTTAAATTTTAAATTTAAATTTATTTTTCCGGCCCTCCCTCTGGCTAAAATATTTGGAGACCCTTGGTGTACAGGAAAATTCCAAATGAAAATGAAGCAGACCAGGGGAAAAAAAGTCAGAATCAGTAGGCCAGATTGACATGGGAGGGAGAGAACTGAAATTGTTGTACGTCTGCCCTGTAGCGTTGGGGGTGGCGGCTGGCCTCAAGGAATGCCTCTCTGATGCACACTTGTTTAGGCTTGCCAGCTCTGGCTGAACTATTCCTGGAGATTCCCACCCTCCAACATAAACTAATTCATTTAGGCTGCAATTCTACACACACACACACACACACACACACACACACACACACACACAGAATTGCATGCTCACTTTTTTTTTTACTTAAAGCAGTCGCATGTGAAATGAGAAATGATGCCTGAAACTACACTGTAAAATGTATTGCAACATGCTTCCATCTCTTAATTTTTTAGACTAGAGTCTAGGGCAGTGATGGCGAATCTATGACATGCGTGTCAAAGGTGACACACCACGTTTGGGGTGACACACCAGCATTCACCAATACCTGACAAAAATTCATTTTTCATTTTTGTAATTATTGGATGCTTCTTTATAGCACCGTACATGATTAGACTGTATTTTTTGTTTAAATAAATGAATATAAAGAACTGTTTCTCTTTTGTTTGGGAGGGGGGTTGACACACCAGCAGAGTCAAGTTAAGCATTTTCCTACGTTTTGACACACTGAGCCCAAAAGGTTCGACATCACTGGTCTAGGGGGTGCTTAGCTTCTGGAGGAGGGCTGCTTTATGCATTTTTTGGTTCATGGGCCCGGCTCCATTCATGAAAAATCTGTGCCATGACACCAGTAAAAAGAGGAAGGGAGGATTTAGAGACATAGTGATGAGACACGTGGAGGTGGGAGGGGGCTGCAGCCAAGATGCGTTTTTATGTGGGGCTGACACTGATGCATGTTTTTATCAGTTGGAGTGGAAATCCTTCCTCTCCCATCAATGCCTGTGTGTCCTTTTAACCTCCCCCTGCCAGCCAGCAATCAAATCAAATCAAATCAATTTTTATTAGGCAGAGGTACTTTTACAGTGACAGGGACATGGTGGCGCAGCGAGTTAATCCGCTGTTGCTGGGCTTTCAACCGCAAGGTTGGGAGTTCGAGACTGCGCGACCGAGTGAGCTCCCGTTGCTTGTCCCAGCTCCTGCCAACCTAGCAGTTCGAAAGCACCTAAAAATGCAAGTAGATAAATAGGGACCACTTCGGTGGGAAGGGAACGGCGTCCCGTGCATGATGGCGTAGAGTCATGCCGGCCACATGACAACAGAAACTTGTCCTCGGACAAAACATCGGCTCTACAGGCTTAGAAACGGAGATGAGCAGCGCCCCCTACAGTCGGTCACGACTAGACCATCCGGTCGTGGGGAAACCTTTACCTTTACCTTACTTTTACAGTAACATGAGACACATTGACATAAATCTTACATCAAGAGCAGATTACGTCAAGGACAAGACATAGACTCAGGTTGGGTCCTGCTATGTTTATGTTTAGTTAAAACCTCACTTAAAACTTTCGCCATTGGTGCCGTACGTTTTTCAGTCGTGAGCAGTTTGCGTAATTTCGGTTCAACAATCCAGCCCCTGACTATTGCTTCCACTTCTGTTGCTGCATCTCCCTCACCTTGTGCTGCCAGCCTGCTCAGAGGGTCTCAGACCCTGGCTGATACACAGTGGTGATGGTTGCTGCCCCCTCCAGCCGCCACAGAGACAGGCGTGAGGCCCAGATCTGTGTCTGAGAAGTGGCAAGGTGCACCCCGGAAGGCTCAAAAAATTTTCCTGGGAGGGCCCTGCTGACTCCAGAAGACCCCTGTAGAGTCCCGGAGGGCTGGCAACTTTACACTTGTTGTGCATGCAAAACTATGCGGAGACACGCTGCGAAGCGCCACATGTAAGCTGACACAGTTTTGGACGGATTAGAAAGCTTCGCAGCTGTACATTTCATGGATCGGAGTGTTTCCCTATCTTGTTGTCATCTAATGAACCACAGGTGGTGGCAGACACTGGAAAAAACCCAAATCGTTGCGCAGATGGTGGGAAAGGAAAGGAGGGAAACTGCATACATTGTTTCCAGACTCGGAAAGGGGTAGAGACTGTGGCAGCTGCAGCCCGTTTCGTCGGAGGCCGTGCGGCACAGCTCAGGAAGCTCTTCATTCTGCCCGGAGCTCAGGAGTTTCCTTAGCCGGGGACGGGCAGGGACAGAGGGGAGGCCAGGGGAGCCTCTTTAGCCCCCTCTGGAGACATTGACAGGGTCTGAACCGCCAGAATTCAGACCACTCTCCACTGGGACATAACCTTGGGCAATCTGTAGCAGGTCGGCAAGGATGTCTGACTCCCAGGACTTCAGCAATTGCAAGTGAGACAGACTGCAAAGAAAGGGGCGAATCACCATCATCACAGCAACACCGGCCTTGTATTGTGCCAATCCCAACTCTCTTTGTGTCAGAATTCCTCTCCTGGAAGATCAATGGATGAGTGCAGTGGTTCCCAAACTGTGGGTCGGGACACACCAATGGGTCACGAGCCAGTTTCAGATGGGACGCAAAGCACCTAGGACAACCATATTGAAAATATGGGATGCTGGAAAGGGGGAGGAGGGCTGTGTGGCTGTTTTGCTTGTGTTAAGGTTGGAAATAGGCTTTTTGTCTTTCTGATCCACTTTGCTATTGGAAAATGGCTGAGGAATAACCCAACTTATCGCCGCATTCTCAGAAAAGCAGCAGGCTCTGGCGTCACAATGACGGCACTTCCGGCCACGGCATCACTTCTGGTGGGTCCTGGACAGACGGTCCTTCTAAAAAGTGGGTTCCGGTGCTTAAACGTTTGAGAACCACTGACCTAGGCATAATATGTAGAACTAGTGCCTGGTTTGTTTGTTTGCTTGTTATTTTGTGATTTACTGACTCCTCAGTCCCAGATGTAGCCTTCACAGTGTGGTTCTCTCCTCTGGTTGCCTGCCATCGAGCTTCAGTAGGCAATTGCAAGTCAAACCTGGACAGGTCCTCAAGGTCATACTCGGTTCTTTTGCTGGCCGGCCTTCTCACACACTCCCCCTGCAACTAATCAGCTCAACAGCAACTCTGCCCTGCCTTAATGGTTGCAGCAGCTTGTCACAGCCTGACATTCCGTCTCCCATCCAAAAATAAGACCACGGATTGTGTGAACTTCCTGGGGTAGCCAGTGGACCACTGTGGCAAGCATAAGAACATAAGAAGAGCCCTGCTAGATCAGGCTAAAGGCCCATCTAATCTAGCTTCCTGTATCTCACAGTGGCCCACCAGACGCCTCAGGGAGCACTAGAGACATCAAGATGCCTGCATCCTGTTGCCACTCCCCTCTGCACCTGGCATTCTGAAGTTGCCTACTACTAACTTAAGGATGTTGCACAACCCATCATGGCCTGTAGCCCATTTCCTCCAGAAATCTGTCCAATCCCCTTTTAAAGCCACCTAGGCTAGACACCATCACCCAGAGGCGTTTCTACAGGGATGGCAAAGCTCTAAGTTTTGCAAGGAGCCTTACCCTGTCATGTAAACCCCTCCTCTCCCTTGCTGCTGTAGCCAGTAAGCAATGCCAAGATGTTGCTGTTCCCTGTGAGGATTGGCTAAAACGGTGCAGGAGAGGAGTGCTTTCCACTGCAAGGTAAGGCTTCTTGCAAAACCTAGAGCTTTGCCATCCCTGTAGAAATGCCACTGCCATCACCATCTCCAGTGGCAAGGAGTTCCACAGTTTAATTACTCACTGGGTAAAAAAGTATTTCCTTTTATCCGTTCTAACTCTCCCAACACTCAATTTTATTGTATGTCTCCAGGTTGTGGTGTTGTGAGAGAGGGCAGAGCATCCCTCTATCCACTCTATCCATCCTGTGCATAATTTTGTACGTCTCAACAAGAGACGTGCTTGTACAAGCAGGATGCTGGGATATGTGGGCCCTCAATCTGATCCAGTGGGGCTGTCCTTGGGTTCATTTCACAGGAGTTATAATATTTCTCACTCATTTTGCAAATAACTCATATATTGCATTGGTACGTCTATTGCAAAAAAAAAAAAACACCCCAAAAGTCGTTCTACCCCGACCACTGACACAGGGGCTGGATTTCTGCTTGCAGCCTGTGAGACCCCTGAGCCAGCCCAGCTTTCAGACTGCAACGAGGGACAGTGCCAGGGGAATCTCTGCTCCTGAAATACAGCACGCCAGGGACATGCATCAGGCCTTTCCATCTCACACTGGCTTTCTTCCCCCTTCCTCAGCCTCACTCTGCACAGGCTATAACTTGAATAAGTAACTTTGCAGATGCTAACCAGATGCTAACGTCTAATTACACTTCGGCATGTTTCCTGATAATAATACTATGGTGTTACTATGGTGATAACAGATCACTGGAGGGCTGAATTAATGGAGCAGGGTTGCCTATTAGGATTTATGTAGTTACCATAGTGTTCGCTCAAACAAACGGTCCTCTGCTCTTGGTTTTGATGACCAAACTGATGGTTTTGCCATTGGGCTTTCCTTTCCCTTCCCAAGCAGCTCCTAATCAAATGAGCCGCTCTCTCCTTCTCGGTTCCCGGGAACGAAGGACACCCCTCCTCACCTTCTCCCCTACCCACCCCGACTGTGCAAAATTAGAGGACCTCTGATGGACTTGCCATCCATTGCAGTGTTTTAAGGACCAATACGTGCATTCCCTAATTCTCTTTTCTCATCTCTGTCTGGTTCTCAGTTGGGTCAGGTTGATTGACTGAAGATGATTGATTTGGCTACTGCAGCCAAAGAGGGAAGTATATTCCGACCAATCAGTACCAGTGTCCTGCCTTTCGGTCCACAGCGCCTCCTGTAGCGCTGATTCGGACTGTGCTCGGCTTTTAAGGAACGATTCCCACACATTATTGAAGGCATTTCTGTATATAATGGGGGCTGTTCTCCAAACCCGAAAATAAGTGCTTGCACCAGGAATAGCAGCCTTGCACGGGCCAAAGTACTCTGGTGTGTTTTTTTTCCTTGCACGGGCCGAAGGTGCTCTGGCTCCCGGGTATCGTGATAGGCTCACCCACTCGTGTAAATGCTTTGAGACAGGTGTGCCAGTCTAAGTGAATAAAACGCCCTGCATGTAGAGAAGGACTCTTGCAAACTGCAGGATTGGGCCCTGATGACAAGCTGTCAGTAGAAGCTGAGTCTAGGCATTTTATGGTTCCAAAAGGAGTCGTTGGCTCTTTTTTCCTCCCCCCTCCCCCGCAATCCCCCTGCCCCTCTGCAATAACCCTAATCGTCCCCTAGCCGGATGCGTGTGATTCATTTCGCCAGACGCAGTCAGCGCTCCCTGGCAGACGCTTTATTGGTATTCCGCGCACTCCCGCGTCTGTCGCTGCTCCACGCGCTCCAGGTCTGGGATCCTCAGGGAGCCATGCAGCTGTCAAATTGACTTCCATCATTCCCTTCCCGAGCCGAGAGACAAATTATCCAGCCAGCTGTCAGACGAGACTCTGCGATCGAGCCTGCAATTTCCAAGTGATACGCACACAGAGACGCACGCGCACGCGGCTCCTTGCACCCCCAAAACCGAGCCAGCGCATTGCTAGAGGGTGGGCAGGCAGGTGGCGGAAAGGCAGACGGGGGGGTCTTTATCCCTCCTCCCACTCCTCTTCTTCTCCAGAGGTTACTAGAAGGGCTGGGATGGATTTGCGAAAGAGGCACGCCTAATAGTTCGGCAGGATCCCCCGGCTGACTCATGAAGGCAGCCGGGCTCTGCACAACTTCCCTGGGATGCCGGCTTTGGAGTTTCAGTGCTGTCCAACTAAACTGAGACAGGAGTTTGAAGAACACTCAGCAGTGCTTGCAAGACACTTAATCATCTTGAATATTTCCGTGGTATTCTCTGAGTGTGCAAACACTTTGCTTGTGCATCCTGAGCACCTGCACTTTGCCCTTGCCGCCCAGAATGGCTCTGTACTTACCACGCTGCCCAGTGGTGAAATTCAGCCAGTTATTTATTTATTTATTTATTTATTTATTATTAGATTTCTACCCCACCTTTTAGCCCGGAGGCACACAAGGCGGCACTACAATACAAAAAACACAATATAAAAAGTTAACATCAAAAAACAATTTAAAAACAATATTAAAACTATACAATAAAACAAAATTAAAAACAAAACAATACAATTTAAAAACAACAAGCCCAGTGGATCATAAACAAATGTAACAAACCAGCCAGCCAGCCAGCCAGCCTGTCAACAGTTAAAAGCTTTTTGGAATAAAAAGGTCTTCAGCCCCCGCCGGAATGTAAACAAAGAGGGAGCAATTCTCATTTCTAAGGGGAGGGTGTTCCAGAGTTGGGGGGCCACCACCGAGAAGGCCCTCTTCCTGGCCGCCGCCCCTCTCACTTCTCCTGGTGGCGGCACAGTCAAAAGGGCCCCCCCCAGATGATCTAAGAGTATGGGTTGGATTATATGGAAGAAGGCGGTCCCTCAAATACCCCGGGCCCGAGCCGTAAAGGGCTTTAAAGGTCAAAACCAGCACTTTGAATTTGGCCCGGAACAGAACCGGCAGCCAGTGCAGTCACCGAAGCAGCGACTCGACAGAGTCAAACCGACGTGCTCCAGCAACCACCCGAGCCGCCGCGTTCTGTACTAGTTGTAATTTCCGGACCGTCTTCAAAGGCAGCCTCACGTAGAGCGCATTGCAATAATCTAATCTAGATGTCACTAGGGCGTGGGTCACTGTGGCCAGGTCCGCACAGCTCAGGTACGGCCGCAGCTGGTGAATCAGCCGAAGCTGAGCAAAGGCTCCCCTGGCCACAGCCGCCACCTGGGACTCCAGGTGTAGCTGTGAATCCAGGAGAACCCCCAAGCTGCGAACCTGCTCCTTCAGAGGAAGTGCAACCCCATTCAGAGCAGGACGATAGTCCAATACCCGAGCCGTGGATTTCCGAACCAAAAGCACCTCTGTCTTATCCGGATTTAATTTCAGCTTGTTAGCCCACATCCAGCCCCCAACCGCCTCCAGACAGCGGTCCAGGACCTTGCTTTGCAAAAAGGATGCTGAGGTCTCCTTCGCACCACACTTCCCCTGTTTCGCGTGAGCAACCCTGAGTCGCCGTTGCTGGAAAAGTGCTGCTCGGCACCCGCGCGCCGGCCCTCCGCCCCTTGCGTCGGCACGAGGACATTTAAGGTACAAACTACTGCAGTGCAATGCCAATATCTTTCCAGGTCCAACCCACAGCTGTCTAAATACAATTCGGTCAGCCTGCTGAAGAAAGTTAAATAGTTACTCCCATCTGCCCATTTTGTTTTTTGAAGAGACTGGTGCCATGAAAATGGTAATATTACCAAAAATAAATTTTTCCTTCCGAGCATCCCGTTTGCTATTTCTGACGAACAAATGGGGGAGGGGCAGCAGTTGCTGAACAGTTTTATTTGGGAAGGTGGAGAAGAAGCCGAGAATCAAGTTTAATACAGCTTGCAGGCAAAAGGCAGAAGGAGAACTGTCTGTTGCGCCTTTATAACAGGATGCTGTCTGTCTGAGCCTGATTATCGGTCAGTGCCACTATCACTGGACAAACTCAGGGGAGGCCTAACAATGGTGACTAGACAGAGTGGCCAAGCACTACCTGCAGGATCAGAAGCATTAAAGGTAAAGGTTTCCCCAGGACCGAATGGTCTGGTCGTGACCGACTGTAGGGGGCACAGCTCATCTCTGTTTCAAAGCCTGTAGAGCCTGCGTTTGTCCGAGGACAAGCTTCCATGGTCATGTGGCCGGCATGACTCTACGCCGTAGTGCACGGAACGCCATTACCTTCCCACCGAACCCTATTTATCTACTGGCATTTAGGTGCTTTTGAACTGCTAGGTTGGCAGGAGCTGGGACAAGCGACGGGAGCTCCCTCCGTCGCGCAGTCTTGAACTCCCAACCTTCCAGTCGGAAAGCCTAGCGGCAGCGGTTTAACCCACTGCGCCACCACGTCCCATTACATACAAACAAAACAAAACAAACAGAAGAGCAGAATGCCTTTCTCTCCTGTCTATGGGCCTTCCAGAGGTAACTGAGGAAATAAGATGGTCCTTGGGCTTGATCTAGCAGGGCTCTTCCATTTCCAGCACCCACCCACCCCAACTTTCCATATTTTCAGTATGGCTGCTCAAGATGCTTCGCGACCCACCTGAAATTGCCTTGCAACCCACTGGTGGGTCCTGCCGAATTAACCAACGGAAGGTCCAGGCATTAGCACAGCCAGAGGAAGGGGCAGCGTCAGTGGTGGGATTCAAATAAATTAACAACCGGTCCTATGTCCTTCAGGGCAGCCGCTGCCTTTCTTCCCTCTCCCAACCTAAAATTAACAACTGGTTCTGCAGAACTGGTGAGAACTGGTATTAAATCCGGATAAGACAGAGGTGCTTTTGGTTCGGAAATCCACGGCTCGGGTATTGGACTATCGTCCTGCTCTGAACGGGGTTGCACTTCCTCTGAAGGAGCAGGTTCGCAGCTTGGGGGTTCTCCTGGATCCACAGCTACACCTGGAGTCCCAGGTGGCGGCGGTGGCCAGGGGAGCCTTTGCTCAGCTTCGGCTGATTGTACCTGAGCTGTGCAGACCTGGCCACAGTGACCCACGCCCTAGTGACATCTAGATTAGATTATTGCAATGCGCTCTACATGGGGCTGCCTTTGAACACGGTCCGGAAATTACAACTAGTACAGAACGCGGCGGCTCAGGTGGTTGCTGGGGCACAGCGGTTTGACTCTGTTGAGCTGTTGCTTTGGCGACTACACTGTTCTGGGCCCAATTCAAAGTGCTAGTTTTGACTTTTAAAGCCCTTTACGGCTCGGGTCCTGGGTATTTGAGGGACTGCCTTCTTCCATATAATCCTACCCATGCTCTCAGATCATCTGGGGGGGGGGCCCTTTTGACTGTGCCGCCACCAGGAGAGGTGAAAGGGGTGGCGGCCAGGAAGAGGGCCTTCTCGGTGGTGGCCCCCCAACTTTGGAATACCCTCCCCTTCGAATTGAGAACTGCCCCCTCATTGTTAACATTTCGGCGGGGGCTGAAGACCTTTTTATTTCAAAAAGCTTTTAATTGTTGACAGGCTGGCTGGCTGGTGTGTTATATTTTATATCTTATGATCCATAGGGCTTGTTTTTAAATTCTATTGTTTTGTTTTAATATTGTTTTTATATTGTTTTGCTAATGTTAAATTTTATATTTCTATGTAATGCTGCCTTGGGTGCCTTCGGGCATAAAGGCGGGATAAAAATCTAAATAATAATAATAATAATAATAATACACTGCAACAACCGATAAGGACTGAAGGAATTACTGGGCAGGCACTTGCCGCTGGCCCAGTCTCCCAACACGTATTTTCTTGGCCTTGGAACTTGTCAGTCTCTTTCTGCCGAATGCCTCCATTCTGCCTGGTGTTTTCCAGGTGCTGTTATCCCAGCCACACAATGTGGGAGCTGCCAAAGGCACAGTGGAGCCTGACTTCTGTCTGCCTTTTTTTTTCCTTCGAAAACGTGTCATTTTTGTAGAACCTTTTGCATGCAAAGTCCTTGGCAGGCCTGATCTCCTCCCACCTTGCAGCCACCTCCCTAGGAACAGGCAACCAAGCCTAGGGGATGGTAATCTGTGCAAGGTCGCTAAAGAGGTAGAAGACCCGGGAAAGATTTAACCCCACCCCACCCCACCCCACCCCACCCCCCCGTCTCCTGGGCCAAACGCAAAAACAACAGTGGAGAGGTCTCTTCGGAATCCCATCTCCTGGAGCTGAAATAGATTTCCAGGAAGGAGACTGAATTAAACTCCCATGTACTGGTATTGACAGGCTGCCACATCCAGTTTAATCTAACAGCCTTCAAGTGTCTCTGTCTCCATCCTGCCCGTTCTGTTTTACTGGTTCTTCTTAGCTGGCACTGCCAACCACTAAGAATTTACAGAGATTTTCATGGAGAGCTGCGTAGCACAGCGGCTTAGGGTCAGACCAGATGCCGTGTTCGTTGTATCTCTACATACGGGATTCCACTCAAGTGAATCGTGTGTGGGCTTCTGCATCTCTGTATTCTTCTGTCTCTTTCTGTGTGTCCTGTAATTTGGCTAAATATGCAAACGTGCGTGAAAGGCTCTCTGCACATACTTGTGCAAATGCTTGGTTCCAAGGAAAAAGCACTCTGCACATGCTTAGGTGCTGGGGGACAGGCCCTGTGCGCATTTTCAGGTGCTGTCCTTTTATAACAATAATGTTTTGACCTTGTTCTAGGGGAACATGGGCTTGCACGTGTTCCGAGGCACAGTGTCCCAGGAATCGTGTTTGAGAAATACGATCTTGGCACTCCCCAAACCTTGCAGGTGTCTTGTGTTGAACCGCCCTGCCTTTGCAAGCAAGCAAGCAAGCAAGCAAGCAAGCAAGCAAGAAAGAAAGAAAGAAAGAAAGAAAGTTGTCTGACCTCAAGTTGAAAATGTTTTTTTCCCCAGAAAGACAGAGGAAGTGAGTTTGCTGAGGAAGCATTTCAGAGAGAAGGGCAGAGGAGAGACTGCAGACCTCGTGTGCAACGTGGGTTGTTTCCCTCGAGTCCAAAAAGCAAAGGTATGGAGAGCTGGGTTATTTCTGAACCGCCGCCCCGGCCCTCTCCACCTACACAGTTCCCCAAGGTCATCGCTGGTGCACTCTGGTTGTAGACTCCCACGGGAGAAGGGGAAGGAAGTGTCGGCTGGAGAGCTCACACCTGCTTGGCCTTCCGGTTGCAAGACCACAGAGAGACCAGACAGCACTAAAACCTACCATGGTTGGTTGAATCAAGAGCTCAGCTCGTGCCGAAACGCAGGGCCAGTGCTAGGCCTCCTGGCATGTCAAAAGCCACCTTCCCTTTACCTGGTGACACCCTAGTCGATGCCACTCTTCCCTGGATTAGGAAAGGAAGCAGGGAGCAAAGTGGGAGGAGCAGAGAGTGGCGGGCTAGAGCATCTCTGCCTCTTGGCACTGTAGGCCACCGCTCTTCTCCCCACCTCACCCCATTCTCCTCTTCTAAATTCCAGAGAGCGGATGGAGGAGGAGGAGGCAGGTGGGTGGTACCTCCTAATTCACAACGTGAGGCTATCTCAGGAATGGGTGGATGTGAGCCCAAGGACCACTGCACCCACCCAGGTTCCTCTGGGGCAGTGGTTCTCAGACTTTTTAGACCGGAACCCACTTTTTAGAATGGCACTTGTGTTGGGACCCACCGGAAGTGATGTCATTAACCTAGAAGTTATGTCATAGCTGGAAGTGACATCATCACCTGCTAACCCTGATAACTGGGCAAGAGGCACTTTTTCAAGTGGTGTTTCTCTTATATTTAGCAGTGGGAGAGTGTCCCTCTTCACCCCTGCACAGTCTTTATAGTGGCTGTTGCTGGTGGTCTGCCTTTTTCTTTTTTTTTAAGATTGTGAGCCCTTTGGGACAGGGAGCCATTTAACTTTATTATTATTACTATTTGCCTGTAAACCACTTTGTGAACTTCGTGTTGAAAAGCGGTATATAAGTACCGATTGGTTGGTTGGTTGGTTGGTTGGTTGGTTGGTTGGTTGGTTGATGGATGGATGGATGGATGGATGGATGGATGGATGGATGGATGGATGGATGGATGGATGGATGGATTGATCAATCGATCGATCGATCGATCAAGCAGGAAGCATCCTCAATGTGACATAATCAAATGATACTCCTCAAATGCAAAATGCACTCTTGGACTGCAGCAACTGCACAGCCACGGAACATCCCTGACAGAAAGCAAGATTAGGTCAAAATATTATGGAAAAGCACTGAATTAAAAACAATTTTTTTAAAAACCCTCACTTGAAAACTCGAACTGTGAACTCACACAACAGGAATATAGCAAGAGCAAGACCTGCAGCTTCCAACGTTCTGTGACCCACCTGACTTCAGGTCCCAACCCCCCCCCCCCAAGTGGGTCTCAACCCACAGACTGAACAGCACCGCCGTAGGGCTCCCTCCTGGTCCCTGAAGGGACTGCTCAGATTTTCCTGGGATTTTTCCACCGTCGCACTCGGCAGCCAGATGGAAACCGAGATATCAGCCCTCCGTCCTTCCTGATTCAAGATCAGGGACGAAGTAGGTCATTGCCAAAGCTCTGAATGCGGCTGCCTGCCAGCACAGGTGACTTCCCAGCCCTGACCCACAACTGGGAGCAGCAGGCTGGAGGAGCAGCAATTTCCTCTCAGCACGAACCTGCCGGAGACTTCCTCCCCCCTTCCTCCCCCACCTCTTCCTCTGGCTCTTTTTATGAAAAGTAGGTCAGGCCTTTGAACTGCAAGAGCTCTGGGCTCCCCATTTGCTTTATCGCTGCCACCACCCAGCAGGCGGACCGACCGACCGACCCCGCCAGCCACTTCCTGGTGTCTGTGAGGCCGGTGACATGCAGGCCTTTGTCGCTGCACAAGCCGCTCCAAGAGACCGTCAGATCTGTGAACATAAGCAGAGAGGAACAGGGAGGTAAGGAGAGCCATGAAGGGCTTGAGGCGAAGGCCAGGGAGCTCGTGTTCAATCCAAGAGTGACTTGTGGCTCTGCAGAGACTCGAGCTGGCCAAGAATCTGCTCCCTGAGCAAGCACGGCCACTGCACTCTCGGGGTGGGGGGGCACCTGTTTAGCAAGGACGAGGCAGTTGGCAGCTGTCCAGTGATGTCATGCAGGGGGTACGCGGGGGTACGCGAGTACCGGTTTCTAGGATTACAGCTGGCCCCGCCCATTCGCCCGCCCACTCGTCGACTCCACCCTCTGCAACGTTTGAATTTCCTGCACGTTTGAGTTGCCTGCATGTTCTCAGAGCCAGGCAGGCAGGCAGGCAGCGAGCGGAGCCTTTTCTTTCCTTGCCACTGAAAAATGAGCTGCTCTGGGGTTTTAACATGATGCCAGGCCTCCTTCACATGTTCTGGGGGTGCTGTGGAATACTGTTGCAACTGCTGGGTCAGTTTAAAATCATCTGAGGCCTCAAAAAGGGCTTTTTCATGTCACTTCCTGCCATGACCTCACTTCTGGCTTATGTCGTCACTTCCGGTGGGCAGGTCCCAACACGTGCCAATCAAAAGTGAGTACCTGTTCTTAAATCATTTAGATGACACCACTGCAGCTGTCCCTCCCGGACTGCTTTGCATTGAGACTGCAAATGGGCCATCCCAGGATCATTCCCATGTTCACATTCAGGATCTGAGAAGACCAATGAGAGTGACCCGCAGAGAGAATTGTGAATTTCTGTGTCCCTGATGAACATTTATGGTTGTTTGCGGTGCAAGTGTAAACATATTGTTCCACATACTGTATCTGGTGCCACCACAGAAAAGGCTCTCTCCATTCACCGCTAACTGGGCTTCTGTCGGTGATGAAACAGGTCCTGCCTCCTTTATTATTTACAATCCTGGGTTTTATAGTGACCGGCTTGGCTTCTGGCAGACTTGTAAGGTAAAGATAAAGTTCTGCACAGTCACTTGTAGGTAAATCATGTCTCCAAATCACTCTGTTAGACCCAAATGTTTGTTTAAGGCTGCGCTTGTGATATGGGCAATTGCAGAGACCATTTTTGTTGAGTAACTATGGATGTTGAGTAAATTAAGGCTTTCGTACTTCAGAGTCAATAGCAATCCAATACCCACTTATCAAGTTATCAACTGTTTATTACCCATTGATTTTTCCTCCCCCTGGTGTGAATTACACCACTTTTCGGGCAAGAATTAATTAAGGAAGCCCATTTTCCCTTAGAACAATACTCTTTAAAACAAATGGATTGTAAGACACAGGGAAGATGTGTGAGAAAACAAATAGCTAGAGTCTATATTTTAGGAACTGCTTTGCAAAAAGAGATGCAGATTTTCAAAAATAGTAATTAATGCTTCTTAAAATAAAAAAAAAGAATCTCAAAGCAATAAATCTCTGTCTTTTGAAAATATTCAATTTCTTGACCTGAATAATAACATCATTGGCTCTTACCAAGGGTCATGACCTTTGGTGGGGTCAGGAACTAGAGTCAATGGGTCACAGATCATATTGCTAAATGGGAAAGGGGATCAAAAGGGAAAGAATGGAATAGAGAGGGAGACAATCTAGCCTACCACTCTGCTCCCCTCCAATTTTCCTTTTCCTATCTAGGGAGCAGGAGTCCTGGGTGAGTGAAGCTGCCTAAGGCAAATGCCTCAGTTGGCCATATGGGTGAGCCAGCCCTGATCAGAATCATGGTACGTAGGGAGGTGATGATTAACCCTATACTTCCACCTTCCTCACAGACACCACCACCCAGTTCCTCAAGAGAAGCTGCCTTTGGTGTCCAGCACTGAGACCTGAGGACGTGGACCAAAATTCTTGAAGAAGTTACCGCTCATATGGGCATACTTGGCCTGCCACAGGATTCTTCCACAGTGGGGTTGTCGTGCCGGGTGATGAAGGAGGTTATTATTACTGTCTGAGGGAGCCTGTTGTCTAATTTGGCTTTAAAAGAGGCTATTGCTGGCAGTTAAAAAAGTCTTTACTGGAGCCCTGCGAGATGAGTAAGCCGGCCAGGATTGAGAGTCACTAATCAGGGCAGGAGGTTTAGTCGAGAGGGTTAAAGCCTCCGTTTGCCTGAAGCTAAGATCCAAAGTTTTCCCATTCGAGAACATCGGAAGCTTCCGTGAGCTGCAGACCTTGAGAAGTGCGACTGATAAGAGCTGAGCTGTCTCCAGCTGCCTGTGAGAGAGGAGTTGTGCTGGGCCAGCTGTTTCTTTGGTGGGAGCAGAGAAGCTGTCTATCAGCCAGCAGGAAGGCAATTGTGCAGCTAGATAGAAGGAATAGACCACGAAAGTTCCATCTGTATGTTGTTGTAGTTCTTGAAAGACAGAACTTCTTTGTAATTTGTAAAAAAACCCTTGGGGTTTAGAGAAATAAAGCCTGCCTAACCGCCTTGAATTAAAAGAGGAGCAATCTAATGGCCAAAGAAAGGCGGCATATAAATACTTGCATCATCATCATCATCATCATCATCATTATGATGATGATGATGATGATGATGATGATGATGATGTAATAGGCTGAGCAGTGGGAACCACTCTTCTGCCTTCTATATTGTCCACTTCTTCCCCCTCTTCCCAATCAGGGGATAGAGAGGTGCATAGGCTGTCACGTCATCAGGAAAGGGGGCACTGCCAGGCCACCTCAGGCAGCGGAAGGTCTTGGGCCAGTCCTGAAGTTTGTTCTTGGCTCGTGCGCGTGTGTGTTCATTCCTTTTGCTCTCCAAAGTGCAGAACATTCACTGCAGTAAGTAAACAAACAAGCACCCCCTTCCTCTCCTGGACGGGACCCGTCGTGCAGACACACTCTCCTCCTCTGTGTGTGCGTGCGTGTGTGTTTGTGTATCCTCCTCCTTCCCTTTTGTGTGTCATCTTCAGCACTCCAAAGGAGCAAAACTCCCCCCTTTACATAACACTTTGGCCGCATTATGTAAAGCAATTTGATGTCATTGCTTTCGTAGCCAACAGAATAATCATTTTCAGTTTCCTTGATCTTCTGTGGCTTGGCCAGAATCAAATGTTATTCCTGCCGCCCGTCCCCGTCCGTCCCCCCCCCCGGGGCCCCAGCTGCCTTCCCTCACTATCGTACGACTCTTTGCACAGGCCCTGCAGGAGCAGTGCCCGGACTCCTTGTGCCAGGGCTCCCTATTCATTCTTTCCTGGCAAGGCCTGCTGGCCAGAGCAGAGCTGCTCATGACAAGCTGGGTTTGTCTGCGGTCAAACTCCTTCATCTTCCTTCGGCTAAAGTAGCAAAGCCTGTTTGGTGGTGTTTGGCCCTGTGCGGAGTGGAGCGAAGCAGCTACGACTGCAGAACTGCAGGGCAAACATTGCCTCTGGGTTGGCCCCCATGTAGGGTGATGAAAAATTCATCACAGGTTACAAGCCGTTATGACTCTGTGCAACTTCTGAATTTCAGAGGTAGCCTCTGTCTGAATGCCAGATGCAAGGCAAGGGGAGTGGCAAGAGGATGCAGGAATCTTGTTGCCTTGTGCGCTGGGCCACTGCGAGATACAGGAAGCTGGAGTAGGTGAGCCTTTGGCCTGATCCAGCAAGGTTCTTCTTATGTTACTATCAATCCCTGGAGTTACAGCCTTCCTGGATTCTATCCCCAGAGAGGGAAGAGACACCAGTCAGAGGTGAACTTGCAGCCATTTGTGCAGACCTAAGAACGTAAGAACATCAGAAGAGCCCTGCTGGATCAGGCCAAGGGCCCATCTAGTCCAGCTTCCTGTATCTCACAGCGGCCCCACCAGGTGCCCCAGGGAGGCACGAGACAACAAGATGCTTGGATCCTGTTGCCACTCCCTTGCACCCGGTACTCTGAAGTAGCCTACTACTAATGTAAGGAGGTTGCACAATCCATCATGGCCTATAGCCCCCGATGGACCTTTCCTCCAGAAATCCGTCCAATCCCTTCTTAAAGGCATCCAGACCAGATGCCATCACCACCTCCTGTGGCAAAGAGTTCCACAGATTAACTACCTGCTGGGTAAAAAAAGTACTTCCTTTTATCTGTTTTAACTCTCCCAACCCTCAGTTTTAGCGGATGCCCCCTGGTGCTGGTGTTGTGAGAGAGGGAAAGGAACATCCCTCTATCAACTCTATCCCTTCCGTGCATAATTTTGTATGTCTCAATCATGTCCCCTCTCAGGCGCCTTTTTTCTAGGCTGAAGAGCCCTTACCAGTAGGAGGCTCTGCACCAGCAGTGAACTGTGTGACGGCTTCTAGAAGACAGGATACGGCTCTCCTGGGGAAGGGAGAGGCGGGGGGAGGGAAACAGTGCGAGGAAAACGATGCTATACGCTATCAGAGCCAGGAAAGCAGAAACTCCCTTAATTTGCTCTGTGGCTCAAGGTCTCAGCCCAGCTGTTTCAGGTTCTGACTCACTCAGCATTTGGTGGGAGAGAAACCATGTCCTGTGGCCTGATAATTCTGTCCTGTTACGACACTACCGGTTTCCTCTGGCAAAAATGCCGAGAGGACCATAGTCTTGAGATTGGCGCTGGTGTAAAGCCAGATCTGTGAATAATAATAATAATAATAATAATAATAATAATAATAATAATAATAA
>JAJKFI010000061.1:2719455-2759091 GCA_029204185.1 Lerista edwardsae | reverse complement strand
TATGTATGTATGTATGTATGTATGTATGTATGTATGTATGTATGTATGTATGTATGTATGTATGTATGTTAGTTTATTTTATTTGCTGGAGTCACAGCACAAAAAAGGTTGAAGACCACTGATCTCTAGTGCATAGGGAAAGAGCCACTATTGGGGAGATGGAATTGTAGAGTCGGGGGAGCCCAGCTGCAGTCCAGCCTTCCCAAGGAAAAAGCTTTTCCAAGTGGGACTGGGAAAGACAAGCCCTGCTTGAAATCTTGGACAACTGCCGGTCAGTGTGGACAATACTGGGTTGGCTGGGTTGATGGTCTGACTCAGCAGGCAGCTCCTGGAGGGGAGGTGTTTGGGTTTTCTGTGTCCAGTGCAAGCAATGTTTGGGCAGTGAGGAGGGGTGTGTGTGTGTGTGTCTGGAGCGGGTGAGGAAGTACCGTATTTCCCCAAGTATAAGACACACCTTTTTCCCAAAAAACCGGGGGCTAAAAATTGGGTGCGTCTTATTCAAGGGGTGTGCCGGGCAGCGCTGCGTTCTCCGTGCTCCCGCTTGCCTTAAAGAGCAGCCGGCCCCAGAAATGTATTTTTCAAATTTCTGGCCCGAAAATTAAGGTGCGTCTTATACTTTGGTGCGCCTTATACTTGGGGAAATACGGGTAATTCTCCAAATCACAACTCGGAAGCACGCTTGATATTCTTCCGGAATTGTGTCTCCAACGCATACAATTAATCCCAGCCCCACAGCAAGCGATGGAGTGGGGGGGCTTCCCAGCACTGCCTTCCCTCCTGGGCCGCGGCTGCTTCCCTCTTCTGATCCTGTCGTCTGCTGTGAGGCTGGGATCTTTTGCGGCCGAAGGCAGGAGCCGGGGGGCCGAGCACGCAGAGGTCGTAGCCGCAGCTGCTCTCTCCCCTCCTTATTAATGAGCCCAGCCAGCTCCTGCCCCTGACCCGGGCTTGGTGGGTATCTGGGGAACCTGAAAATCTTTGGCAGCTAATAAAATAGGGTTTGGTATGCTCACAGCCCTGGGAGTGGGGAGGAGGGAAAGGAAAGAAGGAAAATGAAAGAAGAGAAAGCTTTCTCCTGCCCTTCTGCCCAAGGCAAGAAACATAGACTGGGTCAGATCATGGTTAGTCCATCTAAAGGCGCAATCCTAACCTGGGGTTAGGCCGGCACAGTTAGGCCAGCAAAGTTTGGCCGGCACAAGGGACACATGCGCACACCAAGATGCGCCCGTAGCAAGGCCAATTTCCCTTGCAGCCCCAATCATTGGAGAAGTGGCAGTTGAATGGGGAAGCCTCTTCCCTGGCCAAAATGAAGCTTCCAAAACGGTACCCAGCTTTTAAAGATGGCTGCTCTAAGCTCTTTGAACCCTCTAAAAATAGGTTTTATTTTTTTGACCCTTGGGGGTCCCAATCCCCAGGTTGGGAACCACTGCAATCCTATACCTTGTATAGAGTAGTGGGTATTTCATGAGGTTTCTGTGCCCTCCCCCCCGGGCTGGTTTCCACAGTTCCCTGGAAAGGCAAGGCTCACAGTTTGGGAACTAAGACATGTTGACCTGGGCATTCAGGATCTGCATTTTTTCAACACTGAGACTTGACCTAACAGAATGTGACCCTTTCTGGTGGTCAAAAGAGAACACAAATCTCAAATGTACCCCTAATGACAAGAGATGCTGTGACAGTAGAGAAAACAGGGAAACAATCGGTGGGTGGCTTGATCCGCTCTAGCAAAAGTGGAATTATTTGCTGACATGGTTCTGTTATCAGAGCATCTTCGTGAACAGTATCTGTGCCACCATCCCAAGAGACTAATGTGAGGAGACGCTGACACTCTGGGTTAGGTCAGGCTTCCATGCATAATTATATTTTGGGGCCCCTCTTTGCCAAGCTCTTTGTATTCCAAAAGCACAAGCAATGCTGCTTCCCCCCCCCCAAAAGAAACAAAACACTTTTTTGCTGTCTTCCAACTGAAAAGCAATCTGGAGTTCATCATGGAAAATTTAATAGAAGCTGGCATACAGATAACAAGATACCGGAACATGTATCGGGAAGGAGACAGCTTTGGTTGGTTGTTTTTTAAGTTAAGGAATTGTATTAAGGCCCTTGAACTTGAATCGCCTGCCTGGAGTTATGTAAAGTGTGGGGCGGGAACCCGTGCAAGTGTGTGGTCTTGGCCTGTGTGGGGAATACCTCCCTACAGTGCACACGAAACGCCGTAGACTCCATCGCTGACCACATCTGCAGGAAAGGCCCCTGCCTGAGTCCCACAGCAGACAGTGTGGTGGGGGAGAGGACTGTCCCTCTGTGACCAAGAAGGGGGACTCTGACGTGGTTCCTGGATAGTGCCAGGGCTGGCCAGCTGAGGGGTTAGCCTCTCGAGAGATGGAGGCCAGGTTTGCTGTGCGTACACAGACTGTCAATGATAATGATAATGATAATAATTTATGCCCTGCCTTTCCCCTGCTGAAGCAAATGCCCAAGGTGGCTTACATGGGCAGGCTAGTCTTTGGAATACCTTCCCCTTAGAATTAAGAACTGCTCCCTCTTTGGCAACATTTCCGGCGGGGGCTGAAGACTTTTCTGTTCAAACAAGCCTTTAACTGTTGACAGGCAGGCGGGCATTTTTTACGTTCTGTCTTTTTAAACTGTGGGATCCACGGGGCTTGCTGTTTTTTTTAATTTTACTGTTTTTAATATTGTTTTGTTTTAATTGTACATATTGTGGTTTCCTGTACTGCTTTTTAATGTTATTAGCCGCCTTGGGTGCCCTCAGACAGAAAGGCGGGATAGAAATTGAATTAATAATAATAATAATCTAAACCAATAATCTAAATAATAATCTAAACCCTTTTCCAAACATACATAATGTTTGATTTTACAAACATACATAATGTATGATTCACCAAGTCCTCAGTCCCAGATGTAGCCTTCACAAAGTGGTTCTCTCCTCTGGCTGCCTGCCATCGAGCCTCAGCAGGCAATCCTAAGTCGAGCCTCAAGGTTGTACTAATAAGTTCTTTGGCCGGCTGGCCCTTTCAGACACTCCCCCGCAACTCTCACTTGTGGTGACTAATCAGTTCATCAGTGACTCTGTCCTGCTACAAAGGGTACAGCAGCTTGTCACAGCCTGACATTCCGTCTCCCATCCAAAAACAAGACCAGGGATTCTCCTGCTTAGCTTCAGGTAGTACCGGCAGCTCCACCATCAGTCCACACCTCCTGAAATTAGGATGGTTAATGGGGAAGAGAGAGTTTCTGATAACTCTGTTTCTGATGGGGAGGCCAGGGAAGAGGGGACAGCAGCTGTCAGTCAAAAATCCTCCTGAGGATACAATACAATGAAATCTTGTGGGTCGGTGGGTGGGGGGGGGAGAAAGAGGCACAGCAGAGAGGGAACAGATAGCCCCCTTCCCAAAAACTACATGATTGCCTTTTAGCTCTAGCCTCAGCAATTGAAATTTGCCCTTACCAATTACAAAATTTGCCTCCGCTAATCAAGTAAAGCTTTCGTTGATTGATCTACCAATTAAAACATATACATTCGACTGGGGGGGGGGGGGAAAGAAAGAATAAATATCCAAAGAAACCCAGGCTTGTATTTCAGGCTGGCATTACAAACCGCGTCTTTATTAGTTTCTGCAGTGCTTTTTAAATTTTATTTTATTAGGAACTTCTGCCATCTCTGTGGCCTTCCCTCCTTCAGGACCTGCACTCGGAGCTCAGGCAATTAACCAAACCGATCGCTCTCCGTAAACCTGAAATGAAAGAGGAAAACCTGTAAAATGTATTAACTTCTGACCCTTAACAAGAGGACTTGTCAATTGCGTAACAACATGGGGCTTGTCGCGGCCAGCGAGAGGAAGGAAGGGCTCCCTGACTGATTGATTGGCTGATCCCGGGCAGGTAGATGAATCCCGTGGTAATTAGCAGGTAGACCAGGCCAGCGTTGGGCGGGCAGCCTCTGTGTGTGTGTTTCTGTAAAGGCAAGACTGAACCTTCTAAAGCAGGGGTTCCCAAGCCTTTCTGCACTGGGAGTCCCTTTTTAGGTACGACAGCTCGTCAGGACCCCCCTAGGACAGGGATGGCGAACCTTTTGGGCTTGGTGCGTCAAAACTTTGGAAAATGCTTAACTTGACTCTGCTGGTGTCATTCATTTATTTAAACAAAAATTACAGTCCAATCATTTGCAGTACTATATCTATATATATAAAAATGGACGTGGGTATGTGTGTGTGTGTGTGTGTATGTCTGTATGTTATGCATAGGCTTTCCCACGCCTTGACCGAGTGCCACGAAACTTGGCACGCACATACCTTGCAGCCTGGAAGGAAACACTGCAGGGGTCAGACCCCCCTACAGCCCCTGGTTTTTCGGGGAGGGGGGCTAGAACGTCCAGACCAAGGGGATTGCATTGGACTAGAGGTCTGCTGCCACCCTGTGGTCACAAGCGATTCTGCAGGTTATGTGATACACAGGGACTAATCCAAAGCAAAAGTGAAACTGGTTTGCACTGCCTGAGTGGCAAAGAGTTGCAAATGATCCAGAGAGTTCCAGCACCCAGTTGGATCTGAGAGGGACCTATTTCCAGAGGGCTAATTCAGTGAGTGTGACAATTTCATTACGCTCCTTTGCTTGCTTCTGTCCCTGTATTCATTCCTTCTCCTAATAGAGGCTGGGGATACTTTGTCCCCCGAGCAACGCCGGGTAACAAAAGGCTAGTATTATATAAAGAAACATCAAATTATTACAAAAATGAAAAATGAGTAGAGAAAACTCAGTTTTTGTGAATGCTGGTGTGCCACCCCAATCGTTATGGCGTGCCACCTTTGACACGCGTGTCCTAGGTTCGCCATCACTGCCCTAGGAGCTAGGGCTGGAAATGATGTCATTAGGCAGGAAGTGAAGTCATTGTTTTTAATAAAAGGAAGTTCTAAGAACTCCACGTCCTTCTGCAAGGTTGAAGAACATTGATTTAGAGGTCCTGCTATATCTTCAGATGTTTAATTAAGCCACAAACCCACCCACAACTCACTGTTTTGATTTTTACAGGTGGAATTGTTAGTGAAGGATGGCGTCTGGATTGCCAAACCCGGCCCTGAAAGAGGCAAGTGCATTTTTACTTAAACATTGAGATTCTGGGATGCATTTGGCTGCATAGGGTGATTCTGTGGTTTTTATTCTGTCTTTTAGCCACTATATTTATTACACCAACTCGCAGTCTTAAACTGTTTTAACAGTTGTGCAGTTTCCCCGCAAGGAACTCCGTAGTTCTGCAAGTAAAGGCAGGCTGGGGATCTGTCGCAAAACTAATTGCACTATCGCCTGCCTACAATTCCTAGAACGCTTTGAGGGGAGCCAAGAGTGGGGTAAAACTGAGTTGGGGGGTGAGGGGTGGGCACTAGAGAGCTGAACCACTAGGCACTGCTGCTCCCCATTGTACAGTCTTTGTTAAACCAAAAAATACCAAAGTATTTTTGGTCGTTGTACGTGCAGCAGGGCCTGGGGGATTTGAAGGGCATCTGGCCCCAAGGATCCAAGCAGAAATTATCCCACCCCCAGCACCTGCCCTGGTGACCCCTGCTAACTGGGCAAGAGGCACTTTTTCAAGTGGTGTTTCTCTTATATTTAGCAGGGGGAGAGCAATTGGCCCCATTCTCCCCTGCGCAGTGTCTTTTCTAGTGGCTGTTGCTGGTGGTGGTCTGCATTTTTTTAGACTGTGAGCCCCTTTGGGACAGGGAGCCATGTAATTTTATTATTATTACGATTTGCCTGTAAACCGCTTTGTGAACTTCATGTTGAAAAGTGGTATATAAGTACCTGTTGATTGACTGATTGATTTGTTGGGGGAATTGGTGGGTGGTGATGTAACCTCAGGCTGCAATCCTATACCCGCTTTCCTGCGAGTAATTCCCACTGATCACAGTGGGACTTACTTCTGAGTAGACATGAATAGGGTTGCACTGTCAGCCTTTAACTGGCTGAGTCGTCTTTGCATCGCGGAGGAGTAGGGCAGGCAAAAAGGACTGCGCCTCCCCTGAATGACCAGATGCTCCGTCGACCCTTTAGTGCTGTGTTTTGCTTGAGTCAAAAGGGGGGAGAGGGCAAGTCTTTGGCACCCAGTGGAAAATTGGTCCGTCAGGGCACCCCGGACTCCGCCCTCTTTCCGCCAAGGCTTGCAGGTGCGAAGAACGCTGAGGTCTTGGGGCTCTTGCTTAAATTGCAGGGCGATGATTGTCCTGCAATGATTTGCGACCTCAGGATTGTGTCAGTTGGTACTTGCTGTTCTGTGCTGCAGGAGGTCGCGGGCAAAGCAAGTGGTCTGAGAGACACCCAAAGATGCACTAGTTAATAGTTAATGCACTATCTATAGGCACTTGTTGTTGTTGTTCAGTCGCTAAGTCGTGTCGTGACCCCCTGGACCACAGCATGCCAGGCCTCCCTGTCCTCCATTAGTTTCGGGAGTTCACCCAATTTCATGTTCATCGCTTCAGTGACACTATCTAACCATCTCATCCCCTTCTCCTTTTGCCTTCCATCTTTCCCAGCATGAGGGACTTTTCTAAAGAGTCCTCTCTTCTCATGAGATGGCCAAAGTATTGGAGCTTCAGCTTCAGGATTTGTCCTTCCAGGGAGCAATCAGGCTTGACTTCCTGGAGGATTGACCAATTGGATCTCCTTGCAGTCCAGGGGACTCTCAAGAGTCTTCTCCAACACCGTAATTCAAAAGCATCTATTCTTCGGCGCTCTACCTTCCTTATGGTCCAGCTCTCACATCCATACATTGCTACTGGGAAAACCATAGCTTTGACTATGCGAACCTTTGTTGGCAGGGTGATGTCTCAGCTTTTTATTAAGTTGTCTAGGTGCGCCATAGCTTTCCTCCCAAGAAGTAAACGTCTTTTAATTTCATGGCTGCAGTCACCATCTGCGGTGATCTTGGAGCCCAGGAAGATAAAGTCTGTCACTGCTTCCATTTCTTCCCCTTCTATTTGCCAGGAAGTGATGGGGGTGGTTGCCATGATCTTAGTTTTTTTAATGTTGAGCTTCAAGACAATTTTTGCACTTTCGTCTTTCACCCTAATATTAAAACCGATAAAACAATTGACAGATTCGGAAAGGCCTTGTCCAGTAGTCATGCTTTTAGCTCGTTCCTATGAACTTTGGGACCTGTGCCTGTGAAGGCCACCACCAAAAAGGCCTTTTGTGCCCATGATCTCTGTAAATGACAGCCCAAGGGAACAAGGTCTCTGTTGCAGATCTCTGTGGCTGGGCCAGGAACTTGGACCCAGATCCTGAAAGACAAAGCCCAGCACTTTGGGTTGGGGCCAGGCAAAAATATTGCGAAATGGATGTTGGGGACAACAGTTTGTTTGGTCTCTGCCCTTTGTTTGTGATCTGGCGTTAGCATTCTGGACTAGTTGATGCTTCTGGATGGTTCTTCAAGGCACCCTCGTGTTCAGTGCACTGCAGTCGTCTAGCGGATGTGAAGTGCCCATGGATGGCAGCAGTGGTGTTCCTGGAGGGTGGTCGGGGGAAACGCTAAGTTTTTAGGAGCCTGAACTCCTGTGTAAAGCGGCCCCTCGCCCTCAAAGCCGTTCGCAGCTCTGAAAGCATAGCGGAGGAGATGCCTCACTTTGCTCTTGTAGGCGTGAATGGCTCTGAATGTGAGGGCCAGGGGCCGCTTTACACAGGAGTTCAGGCTCCTGAAAAACGTAGTGTTTTGCCCCTGTCTCTAGGAATGCCACTGGATGGCAGAGGCCAGGCTGCAACGGAAGGGTCTCCATACCCCACTGTTGATACCAATTTCCAACGTGGTGTTTTAATCATTAAACCTGAAAAGGCTGACCCTCTCTCCCGCCCCGCTCCCAAAATGACCGTATCTATTTAAAGCAAAAAACTGTTCAGCCTTTTGAGTCCAGCCTTTTGCCGTCTCTCCGGAGTCCTCCTCGGGCCTCTTGTGAGGCTTCTCCGCACGTTCTGTGTCTTCCAAGTGACCACCCACCCTCCCATTTTTATCTCTGCATCCCCAGCTCTCCCTTCCTCCCCCCCATGGGCAAATGGCTGTTCGCTGCCACTCAGATAACCAGCTGACGCCCATCCCCTGCGAGATGTCCAAGGGACTGATAATTGGACAGACGAGCTCTGGGGTCCCCAAAGCAGGCTCTGAACTGTTCTCTTGTCTGGCGACTGCAGTTTGGCGCTTTGGAGAAGGTTGTCCTTTCTGTAGCCTGACAGCTCGTATGTGGCCTGGTCAGGGACGAACGGAGCCCCGAGCGCGCCCATGGCAGGGTGACGACACCGCACCCCCCAGTACGTTGCCTCGCCCCCATGCGTCGCCCAGCCACGCCTCCCTGCGCTCGGAAGAGCTCCATTTTGGAATGGAACGAGCGCCAGGGAGAGCAGGTGGGCCAGACAGCGTGTGGGTTCGTCTGCAGACCCCGTGCAATGATGCCCCGCTGCTGCCCGCGCTCATGGCTCGCGCCACCCTGGGCTATACCCTCCCTCCGCCTCTGGGCCTGGTTCGGTCTCTAAGAGTGCAGTCCTGACCTGGAGTGAGGCTGGCAGGGTTAGGCCAGCAAAGTTTGGCTTGCACAAGAGATACCATCAAGTATGTTTGGACCACTCTCGGAGTCAGGGAGGCCAGGACACAGGCGTGCGCCATCCTCCCTGACTCCGAGAGCCGTCCAAACGTGCTTTACGGTGGGCCTTGTGCCGGCCAAACTTTGCTGGCCTAACTGTGCCAGCCTAACTCTAGGTTAGGATTCTGCTCTAAGTCCGCTAAAGTAGTGAGTATCCCCCTTGACAGTGGCACAGGCTTTGCTCATCCTCTCCGACATCCCGCAGCAGACACAGGGGCGCTCTTGTGTTGTTGCCACACCCCTAAGCTTCTGGATTGCTGCCAGTACCTGGCTAAGGTGTTCTGGCTAAGGGGGGTGGCACAGTAAGTATTGCAGTGCCACAATGTGACCAGCCCCTGCCACTCGCCGTCAGAGCCTTTCTGGGCAGCGATGGCAACTGTGTTGCTGTTGCAGCCCCGAATGGCTCTGACAGCAAGTGGGAGGGACCAGATACATGGTACATTGTGCTGCCTGCAATACCTACCATGCTGCCCCCTTGTAACTATGCTACTGCCAGCAGGTGCTCCTCAACTGGAGTATGTGGTTGGGTGAGAACCAGAGATGGCTCTGGAATGCAAAAAGCCACCAGAGCTTGGGAGGTCTGTCCGTCATCGTCGTCGGCCGCCCCCCCCCCCGCCCAACCTAAAAGGGACCAGGCTTAGCTCAGTGGCATTTTTCGTTTTACTTGCCCCTCTGGAAATGATCTGGGGTTTCACCCACTTCTGACTCACAGGCTGCATGGAAGAAGATTTGCACAGGGACAGCCTGATTAAAAAGGGGGGGAGGAATGTGAAATTCACAGCCGTGTGCCTGTTGCTTCTACCAAGCCACTTTTCCTGTCTCTGACCACAGGCCAGTGTGCTGAGGCAGTGACTCATGCCCCAGCGCAATGGGAAGAAGCACAAATTTCGGTGGGCAGAGCAACGCTTGTCACGAGTCAGTTAACCTTTCCGAGCCGGTGCCCACTAGGAGGGGAGGGGTGTACTGTATGATATGGAAGGAGATAATTTTTCTTACATTACCAGAACTGGGGCCATCCAATCAAATCCGTGGGAGATTTAAGATGGTCAAACAGAGCTGGTACTTCACATAGGAAACAATTAGTCTGTGGGATGCATTGCCACAAGATGTTGCGATCGCCACTAGCTTGGATCTCTTTTGCAGGGGATTGGGCAAATTCATGGGGGACCAGTCTATCCATGGCTGCTAGTTGTGATGGCCATGTGCTACCTCTGGTTCAGTGGCAGTATGCACCTGCATGCTGTTTGCCGGAAAACAATGGTGGGAAAGCATTCTGCCTTTCTTTGTTGCTTGTGGGCTTCCTAGCAGCAGCGGCTGGGCCACTGTGCTGGGCTGAGTGGGCCTTGGACCTGATGTAGCAGTGCTTTTCTTGTGGGAGAGGGAGAATGACTCCATGCAGATATTTAAGTAAACATGCTTAAGTTGGGGCGGGGGGCAGGAATGGTTCTGTTCATCCCTCTACATGCCTTCAGTTGCCCCTGAGTGTGACTCAAGGGGTGCAGGAAAGCCCCACTCACGTTTATGGCCACTTTGCAATTTGATAAATTCATGGACCGTTGCAGTGCAAGGGGAGCCCGTCATTTCCTTGGCAAAGCGTTGCCTCCTGGTGCATTTTGTTTTACACCTTTGCAAGATTTAGCATTATTTCCCTGTAAATCTTGGCACGGAAGGAGCCAGAGAGTCGTAAAGGTGTCTGCTAAACAGATGTCAGGCTCTGCAGAAGTGCCGGGGAAGCTCTCCTTCCAAGCAGTTTGGCGGAGGCGGCCTTTGCTTGACAAGCTGGGAAATGGGAGATGGGCTAGTGCTCAGCCGATTGGCCGGTCAAATGGAGCAGTTTGACCATTAACCGTCATTGAAAGATGCAATTTGGGACCAGTGGGAAATTTGGCATTTCCATGAAGCCAAGAATCCCCTTGTGTAAATGGCTGCCTATTGAACAGATGTTGCTGCCTTACTGAATCTGACCTAGCTAGCCAACCCTGACTGGCAGCATCTCCCTGCAGTTTCAGACTTGGGAGTCTTCTGTAACTGTACCAGGAAATGCTACAATACAAAGCAAGGGCTCCATCCCTGAGCTTTTGCCCCTTCGTCAATCTTTGCATGGCACCATGGAATCTCAGGATCACAATGGCAGAAAGAGGATATCAAGGGAACGGGAACCTTGAGGTTGGTGGCTGCATCTTAGAACGCTTGTTTATAAAAGCTGCCCAGAATGCATTTTTCCCCTGCTTCCTTTTTGCATCCATGTCTTGCACCAGGCAAGTACAGGGTGGGGAATTGATCGCTAGATGCTAATCCAAGTCCCACCAGATGCCTCAGGGGGAGCGCCCAGGACAACACAACGCCTGCATCCTGTTGCCACTCCCTTGCACCTGACATTCAGAAGTAGCCTACTTCTAACGTAAGCATTTTGTACAACCCATCATGGCCTATAGTCCACGATGGACTTTTCCTCTAAAAATCTGTCCAATCCCTTTTTAAAGGCTCCTAGGCTGGATGACAGAGTAATTCCACAGATTAATTACACGTTGTGCCAAAAAAAAGTATTTCCTTTTATCTGTTCTTAAAAAAATAGCATTTTCCAGAATAGCATTTGCCAGCTCTGTTTTCAAGTGCTTAAATCAGGGGTCTCCAGATTTTTCAGAATGAGGGCCACATAGTGTATTTTACACATTTTCACGGGCTGAAAAAAAAAATCAATTTTATAAATGAATGACTACGTTTTCCTTGGATCGGCATGATTCAGAACAAAAGAGAAATGTGACAATTTCAAAGAAACAGTGCCCTGCTTAAACTGAGGAAGGATATATAAGAACATAAGAAGAGCCCTGCTGGATCAGGCCAAAGGCCCATCTAGTCCAGCTTCCTGTATCTCACAGCGGCCCACCAGGTGCCCCAGGGAGGCACGAGACAACAAGATGCTTGCATCCTGTTGCCATTCCCTTGCACCCGATACCAGTAGCCCACCACCTTTGTAAGGAGGTTGCACAATCCATCATTGCCTATAGCCCACGATGGACCTTTCCTCCAGAAGTCTGTCCAATCCCCTCAATGAGTATAAATGAGTAAAAATACAATGAGTATATAATGAGTAAAAATGTCAAACATTAGCAAATGCTCTGACAAAAAGATGTTGCAGGCCGGGTAAAATCTTGTGGCAGGCTGGATTTGCGCCCGGGCTGTAGCCTGGAGACCCCTGGCTTAGATGCCCGTCTGTGATCCCGCAAACTGAGAAAGGAAACTGGTTTGCACGAGGCCTCAGTCAACCAGAGGGTTCTCATCCTGCTTCCCTTGTAGTTATTATTTTTTGCTGATATTCTCACCCTCAGCGTTGGATTGACAGATCTGAGCCCAAGCCATTCTGCTGAGTGACAGCCGTCCTGTTCTCTTGCACTGCAGCTGTGAACTGTGGCACGTTTACACGTTTGGGACAATATTAGAAGCATAGCATGTTTTGTTTTTTTTAAAACCCTAAATCTCACCATAGTTTCACCAATTATTTAGTTTTACGCTCATAAATTGAATGCGTGGGTAGGGGATAAATAAAATTTATTCATCACATCGCCTGGCACATTGCACAAGCAGAAGGTAGGTCTCTGCCCTGCAGTGCTTACACTCTTAGTGGGGCAAGATGAGGGAAGATGAAAATATTTTTTTAAAATAGCTGGTTGTTTTTGCTGCGCCTAATCATCAGGTCAGCCTTGGCTGGGTGGGAATATTTTGGGATTGTGATCTCAGGATGACAGCCCTGGATCCACGTTGCGTGTGCAAGGCCCAGGAAAAGTCCAGAATGCTCAATCAAGAGGCTTGTGAATCTGCTTGATATTTCTAGAAACCCCAACATCCTCCCCAGTCTACCAGTCAACCAGATACAAAATGATGGTTTGGAGAAGAGTAACTAATTACCTGCTCCACCCCATGAGCTGTACAGGGGAACATGCGCTAGTTCAACATGCAGGCTGGGATGGCCCACATGTGGAACTCACTGCCAGTGGAAGTATGGTCACATCCTTCATTGGTCAGGTTCTGTTGCCAGCAGAAACTTATATTTATTTCTGGCACACTTCCTTAAATTCTCTAGTTTTTTGTTGAAGCTGAAGTAGAAGCTTTCTTTGAGTTCATTGTTCTTACAGTGCTGTTTTAGCAATCGTGCTTTTCATCCTTGTTTTTTTGTGCTCGCTGCCTTGCACGACTCCGGAAAGGTGGGGTTTATACACGCGCATCCTTGAATTAAAAAGAAATTGAATAATCACAGAAGTGCAAATCTACATCCTTCTTAGTACCTATCAGGGATTGTAATGGCTTAGTTTCAGGTCCTGAGGAGAGAATCAAAGGCGCCTTGGGTGGTCTTTGGATACTCTGTTTGGGGCGTGCAAACCTGTGACACCTGGCATTCTGAAAAGCACACAGGCTAAATAATGGCATATCTAGAGCTCCTGTCAAACAAAGAATTTTAGCTCCTGAGCACAAATGCGATTGTTGGTGACGGCTATGAATGCTGGGGACGGGTGCAGATGCCGAAGCTTCGGGCTTTAGATCGCTTGTCCGGCGGCTGCGTGGTTCTGGGTTTAGGGCGGTGTAACTCTCAGGGAGAGCTGGACCATAAGAAAGGCAGAGCGCTGAAGAATAGATGCTTTTGAATTATGGTGTTGGAGAAGACTCTTGAGAGTCCCCTGGACTGCAAGGAGATCCAATCGGTCAACCCTCCAGGAAGTCAAGCCTGATTGCTCCCTGGAAGGACAAATCCTGAAGCTGAAGATCAAGTACTTTGGCCACCTGATGAGAAGAGAGGACTCTTTAGAAAAGACCCTCATGCTGGGAAAGATGGAAGGCCAAAGGAGAAGGGGGCGGCAGAGGATGAGATGGTTAGAGAGTGTCACCGAAGCTATGAACATGAAATTGGGCGAACTCCGGAAGCTGGTGGAGGACAGGGAGGCCTGGCGTGCTGTGGTCCAGGGGGTCGTGAAGAGTCGGACACGACTTAGCGACTGAACAACAACAACAACAACAACAACAACTCTCAGGGCTCAGTCCTATCCAACTTTCTAGCACCGTTGCATCCTCAGTGCAGCAACATGGTAAGGGAACAAATGTTCCCTTCCCTTGAGGAGGCCTCCATGACTTCCCCACCATTCAGAATGCAGCCCATTGGGATGGAGACTTCTGGGCTGAAATACGGGATAGGATTTGGCCCTCACACTCTTCCTCTCCCCCACCCTGTGAAATAATGTCCCCTGATCTGTCACCACGAGCAGATTAAAAATGGTAGCAGAAGGACATCTCTTTGTCGTGCTCTTCTCTCGAACGCGATAGCCGACCGTACTGGGGGTTGGGGACACGGATGAGAAAGTGGGGGCAGACAGACAGAACCCCACACGCAGTGATGCTGTTGGACTGAGCTTGCTTGGAGAGGCGCTGCCAGTCAGTGCAGACCCTCTGGAGAGAGAGGGAACGAGGGGCGGGCTCAGCAGAAGGCAGCTGCTGCCAGTCAGTGCTGGCAATACTGCATTAGAGGGGTCAGCGCTCTGACTCAGTACAAGGCAGCATCGTGCGTTCGTAGTGCAATGAAAGGACACCCGCCGTACATGCAGGTCGCAGGTTGAACCCTGGCAGCATCTCCAGGTTGGGCTCAGAGAGACTCTACCTGTCGGAGCCCCTGAAGGAATGCTCCCAGTCGGTGTCGACAATACACAGCCGCACGGACCACTGGTCCCTGACTCGGCAGAAAGCGGCTCCAGGTGTACAGTACCGTCTACAGTGGCGTAGCTGAGGCTTTTTTTTTGAGGGAGTTGTTGAAATCCAGCTGATAGCTGGTGAGCTCAGGGGCTTGCGCTCTGGAACACACAAGGCTCCTTGTGGCTGGCTCCCAGAATCCTCCACAACGCCTTTGCATGCCAACCGCCTGCATGTCGGGAAGGCGCACCAGGCCTGGCCGGCCTCTCCCAGGTTTGGGATAACCTGGCTGTAATCCAGGGAGCCCACAAGCAGGGACTGCTGGGGGAGCCGGGCGGTTCTGAGGTTAGGGGGCTATCGTGTTTGGAGGCTGCCTGGGTTTGCCTCGTGGGCATTGGCGGTCTCAAGGTGGGTACAGCATGGAGACAATTCCTGGCTCCAAGCCAAAAAGACCCCCACACACACACACACACTCCACTCCAGCTTATTTATTTAGCTAATGGGTAATTCCGCAGCAGAAAGAGCAGATGAAGCCCGCTTTCCTCAGACGACGGAGGCTCCTGGAACCCCCCTTCCTTCCTTCCCCAGGGCCAGTCAGTGGGAATTAGCATGGCAGTCAGGTCCCTGAACACACCTAAGCCAATCCCGTAAAGAGCTGGGGTGTGTATGTCATCGAGACAGGCATTATCCCCTCTGCGCTCCCCCCCTCCACACTGACGGTACCTTTTAGAAACCGGATTACTCGCATCTAACTATGGCAACTCCTGCGTGTGTGCGTGCCCCCCCTTTTTTGGTGCTCCCTCCTATCACCTCCAGCAAGTTTTATCTCTCCACTGCAGATGTTCTCCGATGAATTTCCCCTAGAATCCGGGCAGAGCGAAGAGGCTGGGCTCGTGCTTGGCTGCGTCCGGGTCCCGAGCGCTCATTTCCACGGAGGACTCCACCACCGTGTCAAAAGAAGCGTGGCCCGTTCGGGACAGTTGCCTGCCAAAGCGGAGACACCCTTCTTCCGCCCCACCCCACCCCCGCAATAGCTGAAGCACGTTGTGTTGTGCACCCCACCAAAACTGTGCATCGCTGCTTATTTAAAGGCTCGGAGTACTCCTCGGTTGCGCATTGTCTCCTGCTCAAAAGCGCAGGCCGCACGGTGGCTCTTCCTTCTCTGCTCGAAAGAAGGCCCTTGTCTGTTCGCCGTTGCTCCATTCTGCACAGCACCGCACAGTGGCGCAGTTCAGTTGGGGCAAAATGCCACGGTTGCCGCCTGCCCCAGTTTCATTGGCTTCCGTTCTGCTCCAGGGAGCAATTCAAAGTGCTGGTTTGGACTGATACAGGAAATGCCCTGAAACAGGGGACGTGGTGGTGCAGCGGGTTAAACCGCTGCTGCTGGGCTTTCCGACTGGAAGGTTGGGAGTTCAAGACTGCGTGACAGAGTGAGCTCCCGTCGCTTGTCCTAGCTCCTGCCAACCTAGCAGTTCAAAAGCACCTAAATGCAAGTAGATAAATAGGGACCACTTCAGTGGGAAGGGAACGGTGTTCCGTGTGCTACAGCGTAGAGTCATGCCAGCCAAATGACCACGGAAGTTTGTCCTCGGGCAAAACGCCGGCTCTACAGGCTTAGAAACAGAGATGAGCAGCACCCCCTACAGTCGGTCACGACTAGACCATTCGGTCGTAGGGAAACCTTTACCTTTATCTTTACAGGAAATATACCATGCGTTCTCCCTCCTGGGTTGCAGTGCTCTCAGCCTGAGAAACTAGATATGACTACAGGTGTGCCTTGGTATCCACCAATTCTGTATCCACTGTTTCAGTTATCCACAGAGACTGTGGATACTATTAAAAAGACAGGGGAACATTAAACAAATCTTTTTCTACCTTGTTGCAGCAAAACCACTGATGTTCCTCTGTCTTTAAAAAGGCGTCACCAGTCTCCACGGTTTCAGATAGTTACAGAGGGGTTCAGTATGGATCCCCAGGGGATACCGAGGCATGCCTGTATATACAATGTCCTGGAGAGTGATTTCTCCCATGGCAATGGGTCTCGAACCCTTTAGCACTGCAACCCACGTTTTAGAACGGCAATCTGTTGGGGGCCCACCGGAAGTGATGTCATTACCCTGAAAGTGAAGTCATGGCCAAAAGTGATGTTGTCAAGCAGCAAAATTTTCAACACACACCCATATGACAAAGCCAAATCAAATTAAGGATGCAATCCTAGCCTGGAGTTAGGTCGGCACAGTTAGGCCAGGGAAGTGTGTCCGGCACAAGGGCCACCGTCGAACGCGCTTGGACCACTCTCAGGGTCAGGGAGGATGGCGCACACACTCCCGTGACTTGGCAGAACACCCTCAGTTCCCCCACTGCTGCTCCTTCTCTGGGTTTGAAGGGGGAAATGGAGCAAAAGAGAGTGTGTGGAGGAGATGAGAGTGGTGGGCTAGAGAGCATCAGGAACCGCTCTTCTCTTGTCCAGTCCGCCTCTTCTTTTTTGGATTCAGGGAGGAGCAGGAGTAGTGCTGGACCAGGCACCTGCCTGAGGCAGCTGTCCCAATAAGCCTCATGAATGAGCCGGTCCTGGGGATGTGTCTGTGTGTCTGTTTGCCCTTTTGTTCCATACCAAAGACCTCCACACGGCATAATAGGCCATTATGGATGAATGGCTTCCTGCTTCAGTAGGAATTCCCTCCCTCCCCCCACTGCCTGCCCACTTTGCAGTCCTCCGAAGCCATTAGGCCTAGCCCAGTGCTTAAAACATGCATGAGGAGTGGGGATCCATTTCGTTCACGTCTCCCCCACTGTTGTCATTTTGTTTGCCTGGCATGCATTGCCTTAGCAACGATCCAGCTCCTGGGCCTTTATTTTTTTTTTTTTTATAGTGTGAATGACGGATTTAAAGTAATATTTGGAATGCCTTTAATGGGCAAGTGAATGCGCTGGACCGAAATTGTCATGGGTTTTTTTAGGTGATGCAGAGAGAAGGTCGAGCAAAGTGGATCTGGTGACACACGACCCTCTTGGCTTTTGTTACTTGCATTTGGAGGTCACCCAGTGAAGCTGATGGGAACTTGGGGGAGGGGCAAGGCTTGCCTTAGGGCAGTGGTTCCCAAACTGTGGGTCAGGACCCACCAGTGGGTTGCGAGCCAATTTCAGGTGGGTCGTGAAGCAGCTAAAGCAGCCATATTGAAAATATGGGAAGATGGGATGCTGGAAAGGGGGAAGGCTATGCGGTTGTTTTGCTTGTGTCAAGGTTGTAAATAGGACTTTTTCTTTTTTGATCCACTTTGCTGTTGGAAAAGGGTTGAGAAATAACCTGCCGTATTGCTACGTTCTCAAGAAAGCAGCAGGCTCTGGCGTCGTCATGACGGCACTTCCAGCCCTGCCGTCACTCCTGGTGGGTCCCGAACAGATTGTCCTTCTAAAAAGAAGGCCCCCGTGCTAAAACGTTGGAGAGCCACTGGCTTGGGGGATGCTTTAGCCCACACTGGATGCTGCCCGGCGCCTGGGCACTTGCCTCTGGGGGTCAGTTTCAATAGAAGCTGCTCTGCAGCCCTTCTGGTGTCCCCTTGTGTTCCCGAGAGAACCACGTCAAGAAAAAAACAGAGCGCCTTCCTTTTCGCGTTGCTCGAGCAGGCATGGCGGACGGCAACCCAAACCCACAAATGGCCTCAGTATGGCCTGGTGGCTCACCAAAGAATGTTTCTTTTTCGTTTTTGAAATATGAACTTCAAAGCAGACACTTGCCTCCAAGCCAACCAGCCTCTTTCTAGAACGGCAGGCTGTTGTAATCAATTGACTCGGCGTGACTAATCAGCACAAACTTGGCTTGCAAATTAACCCGGTCAAGACACATTCTAAGCGAGGAGAGACTGGAGGAGTGGACGTCCTTGCAGGGAGCCTAGAGGACTGTGGACGCTCCCAGAGAGGAGCTGCCTGGCCTGCAGAAGGGCTCAAATTCAATCCTGTCCCCAGCTGGGGCTGAAGAAGACCCTTCTCTAGCTGAAAGCTGCCAGTCAGAGCCGAAACTGCTTCTTAAGTTGGACAGAGATCTGACTTGGCAAAAACCTGACTCTCAACTATCTTGTTGATAGCTGTGCCTTCTCGGGGAGCCTCCTGTAGCAGTGGTTCCCAAAACTGAGAGTCGGGAGCAGTGGTGGTATCTAAAGCGGGAGGAACCGGTACCCTGGGCGGGACTTATGTGTGATTGGCTGCCCGTCCGTTCGGTTCTGCTGCCTGCCCGCCCGTTGCGTGGGCTGCCCTGGCCTCAGAGGGGGCGCCTGCTCGCCGGGGGGGGGGACGGGGGGCACGCTGGGTTCCTGGGCGAGCAGCAGTGGAGCGCACCAACCGGGGGCAGCCTGCACGGCGGGTGGGCGGGCGGCAGAACAGAACGGACAGGCTGCCACTCAACCATACGTCCTGCCCAGCGTTCGGATTCCTCCTGCTTTAGATACCACCACTGGTCGGGAGCCAATTTCAGGTAGGTTGCAAAGCACCCAGAGCAGCCATACTGAGAAGATGGGATGCTGGATAGGGGGAAGGCCGTGTGGTGGTTTGGCTTGTGTCAAGGTTGTGAATAGGCTTCCCCGCCCTTTCTGATTCACTTTGCTACTGGAAAATGGCTAATAGTCAACTGATGGCTGCATTCTCAGGGAAGCAGCAGGTTCTGGCATCGCATTGATAGCACTTCAGCCATGACATCACTTCCGGTGGGTCCTCAACAGATGGTCATTCTCAAAAGTGGGTCCCGGTACTAAAAGGTTTGAGAACCACTGTCCTATAGTGATTGCTCTACATTTTCTACTTTAAAATGGTTGCATTATTAATACTACAACCTGCAAATCGGCAGAGGGGCTGCTGCGATGTGTTGACATAGTTTTCCAGTGGCCACCCCTGAGTCCACTTGCAGTCTAGGCTGGGTCAGTCCCCCTAAAAAGGAACAGTCCGTCTTCTCCAAAGTGAGCAAATGACGTTTTCATTTTCCCTCCCCGCCCCACAATTCATGATACTCTCCCATTTTCATAAACAGGCTGACTCCTTGCTCTTGAGGGTTGGGGGGGGGGAAATGGTCCACCTTCCTGCGGATCTCCAAGCAGAGAGGGGTGTCCCCATACGTGTGATGGAGAAACTGGCAGATTGAGAGGCAGCTAACCGAAGACTCTTGTAGCGCAAGCAAATGTTGTGGTTCCGTGTAAATGGGAAATGGGCCCCACTGCGCTCAGTGGGGCTTGCGCCCAGGAAAGATTGTGGCCTGAACTGATTGGCAGGCCCAGCACTTTGCAGGCCGGTGCTGCAGAAATGGCGCTCACAGCCAACCAATCCCCGGTCTGGCAGTATGACTTGCGTTACGACACAGTTCTGGTCTTGTGGGCAGTCGGCACCCCCGGGAAGTGCTGCCACCGCCTGGCGCACTGATGCTGTGGAGCACCTCCTTGCGCTGTCTCTGCCCCGATACAGCATTGCCCCTTCCCAGCCATTTGTTGACATGGGAAGCTCAGCTGGGGAGGGGCAGGTGCTGAGGGGCGGGGCCTGCAGCGTCCCCACCAGGGCGTAGCAGACCCATCGCTGGCTGAGCCTCGAGCTGGTGAGGGTTTGCCTCTTCAGTGGAAAGTTGCCACTGGCAGTTAAGTTGGCACCCAAAAGAGCACCCGGCTGCTTTCCTGGGCTGCCCGAGAAGCCAAGCAGAGCTCAGTTTGGAGGCCGGGGTGGGGGTGGGGGGGCAGGCAGGCTGCAGCAGCAGTGCGAGCCCCCATCTGTGGCACCCGTCGCGGTCGTGGTGGCAGCAACCCTGCCCGGTTGGCTTTCCCAGCTGGGCGGCAGATGCCTGCAGGCCTGGCCTCCTCTGGGCTGCAGTTACATCATTTTCTGTGACTGAAAAGTGTTTCCACTTGAATCGCTTCCGGATGCCTACCCCACCGTCTCGGAGGGACCCCTCTCCTTGGGAGGCGTGCCGGTGCAACCCTCCATGTGCATCCCACGGAACCCGAGCGTGTTGTGTGCCTTGTCCTCCTCCCTTGGCGTCGGGTCTTTCCTGGGGAAACGCTCCCAGCCGCGCGCGGCAACCTCCAGCCTGACAGTGCCCTGTCGGAGGATATGCACAAACTTCCCCGACTGGCAGCGGTCCAGCCTCCTCCGAGTCCAGGTTCATCCAGCCCCTCGCTTGCTTCCTTTCTGAGAACGCCTCATCCCGCTGACCTACTTTCCCAAGTAGACTTGCGCACAACTCCGGCACGGTGCGCTGCCGTCTCCCTCGCGACTCCCTTGCACGTTTGCTTCGTAAACTTAAAAGTCATTTGGATGCAAAGTGGGAACTTGACGTTAAGTGACAGCTGCTTACTGAGTTCAGCCTGTTTTCGATCTTTTTCCTTTTCCTTGCGGAGACGAAGGTGAAAGTAGGAACTTGGAAATCGCCCAGCTTCCATCAAGCTCTAAACTCTTTGCTTGCAGGATGAAGGGGAGGGGGGAAGCGGAGAAGGGAGTCGGGCACACACTCTACTCTCTCTCCCTCGCTCCAAATCTCTCTCGGCACCAGAATTAACTTCTCGCTAGGATGCCTGCTGGGGTGTGGAGAAGAGTAACTGGGGCAGGCCACGGAGCTCCTTTTTGCTGCCTGCCACATTTGCTCCACCAGAGGAGCACGGCCTGGGATCGTGTCAGATGTGGCCACTGGCTCTGGGTGGCAGAGATGGCAGTCAAAAGAAGGCTGCTCAGCTGAAATGAGGAGGCCGGGTGTGGCTTGGCAACATGCACAGGGCCAGGCCTCTTTCCCTCGGTTGCCCGAGAACAGTGACGACAACCCTTTTGGGCTCAGTGTGCCAGAACTTCGGAAAATGCTTAACTTGAGGCTGCGGGTGTGTCAACCCCGCTCCCAAACAAAAGTGAAACAATTCTTGATATTCATTTATTCAAACAAAGAATACTGTTTAACTGTTTTTAATATTGTTTTTAATATGTTTTAATTGTATATATTGTGGCTTGCCTTTAATTGCCTTTAATTGTTGTAAGCCGCCTTGTGTGCCTTCGGGCAGAAAGGCAGGGTAGAAATCAAATAAATAAAATAATAATAAAATAATACAGTCCAATTATGTGTGGTGGTATGTATTATATAAAGAAACAACAAGTAGTTACAAAAATGAAAAATGAGTTAAATAAACTTAGTTTTTGTCAAGTATTGGTGTCACCCCAAATGCTGTGGTGTGTCACCTTTGACACGCATGTCCTAGGTTCGCCATCACTGCCCTAGAATGTCTCCCACTTGCAGGGATTGGGGGGGGGCGGAAATTGGCGCCTGTCCAAAAGAAGCAATGTGGTTTGCTTGTTGCAGGGCCTGTCCTGTCGCAGCTGAAGTCCCAGGTCTGGAAAGCGCCTTCCCTGAGACCAGGGTGGAGGTGCGCAACCCTTGGGTGGGCCTAAGGTGGGTTCATGTGTTCGTGCTGCTCTTTGGAGTCCAATGTCGTCACTCGCATGAACGGTCGCTGTGGGCTTGCTTTCTGAGGATGGTGCAACCTGACTTCACCTCACTGTCCGTCCGCCTGTCCGTGTTTGCAAGGCAGGATACTGGGGTGTGCTGGGCAGTGTGGAGGAGATGCGAGCTTCTCCAGGGGGTGCCCTTCAGTGCTCAAAAGAGCTGCAGACCAGGCTCAGGAGCTGCTTTCTTCGATGGAGTTGGCCAGTTGGGCCATCTAGTTCAGTACCGTGGATGTTTCAGGCAAGGTCTTTCCCACCCCTACCTGATACTCAGCCATGGCTCCCCCCCCCCCGAATTCTGGGAGGCTGCCATGGGAACCACTCCCATCTCTTGTTGCACTCGGTAAGACTTGTGCAAGGTGCTTCCCAACCAGCCTCATCAGCCCATCTTCCAGATCTTAGAGAGCTCTGTAAATTTACAGGGCTAGTTCTCTTTCAGTCTCCACCCATAACCTCCTTACAACAAACTTCCCTCTGTTTACCCCTTCCCAATTTATTATTCCTGAAAATTTGGATATTTAAGTTTCTGAATGTCATTCAGAGCAGGAAAAAAAAACCCATATCTTTAGTGGGTGTGGTTTTCTTTTTCTGGACAAACAATTTTATTTTTAGGTAATGCGTCTATACACTGTACATTCAGTCACTGTGGTATATATAAGCATAGTTATTTTCATACATAATCTGATAAAGTCCTTTATTTTACAATATTATCTGTTTGGGATTGGGAAGGGTTGTAGGGGAAAGGGGGGAGTTTGAGAAGGAGTATCAAGTTACACAGTGAAATAGATAAATACGCCACTTTCCCCCCCCCCCCGTTTTTGTAAATCAGGCATTTTTATAAACAAGAAAGCATACTTCTAGTTACAGAAAATAGTTCTAGAATCAGAAAGTAAGTCATAATGTCATTGTCTGCAGTTTTAGGGGTGGGGGCATCAAAGTGATGACATGTACTGAAATGCAATTGACTTCTTCCAAATGGGCAGTATCCCCTCCCCATTGAAACCGTATTCCAGAGATCTTCCTTTACACGGGTTAGGGATGGAAAGGGGGGGGGCAAACTGTCATCTTATTTACCATTTAATAATAAAAATACTTTTTTACAATGAAGAGGACAAAAAAAGCGAAGCACATAATGGGAAGGTTTTTTTATTGTTGTATTAAGAAGACGCTGAAATTTTGATGACGGGGAAATGTTTTGTTTACTTTCTTCCTCCTAACCTGTTGTGACACTTCTCAGTTTAAGAACACAACTTTGTAAAACAAGACGACTAAGTAAGAAAAAGGTTTTGAAAAAGTAAACACCATATACACTTATTATACAACTGTAAAATGAAAAAAAAAGTATTTACAAATTAACTTTTTTTGTACATTGGCTAAAGTTTTCTTTGAAAAAGCAGATTATGTATAATTGTTAGATGCTCTGTAGATATGAATGTCTTATTGCTGTTGGAATTCTCTTCCCCTCCCTTCCTTAAGTCTTATCTGAATATAATTTTTTTAAAAAGTGAGTTAAACTGAATATACAATTAGGTTATGTATATGTCTCTATATATTTGATGTATAGGGAGTCAACAGCCTATGTCATAAATGCCTCTTCTCTCCTTTTTAAGAAAAAAAAAACTTCATAAAGGAGTTGGGAGCTGAGTGGCAACAGGTTATGTCTTTGCTGTTTCTGCTTGAAGAGCAGTAACTATTCCAGATAATGGACCAGGTTCAGTTAATTGTGACTGAGGCTGCAATGCTATCCACACTTTCCTAGGAGTAAGCCCCATTGAACACAGTAGGACGTGCGTCTGAGCAGACAGGCCTAAGGCCCCATCTGTTTCAGTGGGACTCAGTCAGGATGCAGACCCCAGTCCTTTCCAACTTTCCAGCACTGATGTAGCCCTGCCAATGGGGTGTGCTCTGCTATCTTGAGGGTGCATTGCAGCTACATTGGCACTGCAAAGCTGGATAGGATTGGTCCCTCCTTGGACTTGGGATACAGCCCAGTCTTTGTAACATTGAACACAAGGGCCGGGCTCCAAAGTGAAGCAGGAACGTTGTGCACAGCCATTTCCCCCCTTTGCTTTGTTGTGGGAGGCTGTGCCATGCGCACCCAGCGCGAGTGAGAAATGGCCTTTGTGAAACTCCATGCGTTGCACTGGAATTTTGAATTTGGGGCTCCTTTTTGGGTTACCGTAGAGCAGTGCCTTATTACCTAAGTTTGGAACACCACCCTCCCTTAAGCCCTTGATAGGAGAAGCTAGTGGCCATCTTGCAAATATTTGAATGGATGGATGAGGACCTTCCCCAAGGCAAGCCCCATTCATTGACGCGGCGCCTGAGCAGAAGTTATTCTTGGTTCATTGTGTCCCCGTTAACTGAAGGCCAGAACTTGGGAGGGACGGCGGCATCCCAAACAGCTGTGAAAAGGTTGCACTTTCTGTTCCCCAATAAAGCTGACTTGGAAACCCTTTAAAGACTGCCTGCCACAAAGACACACCTGTGCCTCTTAAAACCTGTCTGTCACATTCACACAGGCAAGGGCACTTTGGAAAAAGAGAAACCACTGCCAGCTCCCTGCCAAATTAGCTGTCGCAACTCATACAACATCTTGCCCCCTTAAGAGTTTTAAATATTTTTTTTGTCCCCTGGCTATTGGAAACTGGCTTGATGCCTTAACTTGCAGTGCCTGCAGAGGAAGAAGGATTGCCCGATGGGCTGGCATGGCATAGCAGGTCACTAGATCTCTTGCCCTGTTGCAAGATCCGGTTAGGATCAAAGGGTCCGAGATGGAGGTGCAGTTCTTGGGGAGCTTGTGGGTCACTTTGCAGGTGACACATTTTAGGCTGCAATCCCTAAACTCATTTACAAGAGAGTGAGGCTCAACAGGACTGACGTCTGAGTAAGCCTGTTTGGGACTGCTTAGCTTGGCATGCTCCCGTGATGCGTACGTCACGTGACTTGTGTTGTGTTACACACAGGCGTGCTCCTTGGGGAGCCAGGATGACGGCCACCCCTTGTGGACTGTGTGTTTACTGGGCCAAGCCGGGTTTGCCTGTGTGAAATGGTGCTTAGATGAGCGATATTGCAGGTCTCTGACTTCCGGCGTGATGGGCTGCAGTTGAAATGCTGAGGAGAAATGTCGTTTTAAGGCAGATCTCTCCTGACTTCCGCGATGCAATGGCACCTGGCTTTAGGACTGCAGTGCAGACAGTGGGATGGTTTGGGACTTCTCTTTGCATTTGGGCTAGTGTTGTAACTATGCCAGAGGTTTCTGGGGCATAGCCCGATCTCTTCCTACTTCTTGGGCTGGCTTTGGCCAGGCCCTGCAGCTTGTCCACAGGCAGCTGCATGGGGTGGGGATATTGGCCCCATCTCTGGGAATGGCTCAGTGGCTATGGTGGGAGCAGGGGCTCGGACTGGTGTTCCAGTGCAGTCACTGGTTGGATGCAGCAGAGCAGCATTCCTTGCTGAAGAGTGCTGTGGGTGCATTTTGGTTCCCATGGGCCTCTGTTGCACTGTTTGAACTGTGTGTCCGCCACCACCCCAACCCTACTGCGCAGGGGATCAGGGCAGCTTGTCCACCACCACTGATAGTCTTACTGCAGATCCCCAGCCCTGGCTAATAATGGTGGAGAAAGAACTGGGCTCCTGGACACGGCTGCCTCAGTATCCCCCTCCCACCACAGTTAGAAGAAACCTGCATGAAAACAATCCTCCCGCTGCCCTAAGAATGAGTGCTTGGTACTAATACACCAGGGGCAATACTCAGCTAAAGCAATGTTATTTTAGGGACTCGCTTGTAATAACTGCAAAAACGAACCACCACCCAGAAAAGCTATATTATATGGCTCCCGGCCAGGCTGGCTGGTTTGTGGTGGTGTGTTTGTATACACCTTCTGTGGCAAGATTATTTTTTTTTAAATCCCTTTACATAAGACAGTAATAATGCCCGTTAATTAATATATGTATGGCAAAGATTTTAATTCCATGCATATGGTTTGTTTTTTAATAACTGCAGAAAAAAAAATACAAAGAAGCAACATTAAAAAAAATTCCCCACATTTAAAAAAATAACTGCATAAACACAATATTCCTTTTGCATTGCACTTTAGGAAGGGAGAGTTGGGCATAGCGGAGTCCACTCGCTGCTAACGAACAAGGGCAGGACCTCAGACAACTTCGCATCATGCAGAGAGAGTTCACAGAGCCGGTTCTTGCTCCCCGTTTTTCTGTTTTCCCCAGGTAACCTGATTTTCTAACATCTTTCTTTTTTCTGTAGCCCCCCTGTATCATTAAAATGACCTTTACTTCCTCCTTTTTTAATGTTCATGCTTACAATGGCTATTAGAATGGATAATAACAGCTTTTTAAAAATCCTTAATACAACTTAAAAAAAAAAATCTCTAGTGTACGGTAAGTCAATACTTTAATTTTAGGACAGGTAGCCGCTTTTTACTGGAGAAAAGAGACATTGTTCTCTGCCAGGTCACCACCATGTTAATGCACAGGATTGGAGTTGGGGGAGATTATTGGAACATGTGCGACAACTGCCCACTGCCCCCCCCCCGTACCCGTTTAAGGGTTTTGGGGGGTAAACGGTTGATTTTTCACAGTCCTGGGAACTGATTCCAGAAAACAATTTAGGTATGAGTCTGACAGACTCCGTACGCAGAGAGTGTGTTTTGGGTGGAAGATACAGCTGAGACTTTGCCTCAAGTGTGCCTGCTTGGGGGGGGGGGGTTTGGCTGGCAGCCTGCCAAAGCTTGGGGGCTTTGGGACCCCCAACCTTTTTACCCAGTGGGTAGTTAATCTGTGGAACTCTTTGCCACAGGAGGTGGTGATGGCATCTGGTCTAGATGGACAGATTGGACAGGTTCCTGGACGAAACGTCCATTGTGGGCTATAGGCAATGATGGATTGTGCAACAGCCTGACATTAGTAGTAGGCTACTTCAGAGTACCGGGTGTAAGGGAGTGGCACCAGGATGCAAGCATCTTGTTGTCTCGTGCCTCCCTGGGGCACCTGGTGGGTCGCTGTGAGATACCAGCCTTTGGCCTGATCCAGTGGGGCTCTTCTTATGTTCTTAACCGCTACAGCAGAGATTGTCTGCCTGCAACCTTGGTTTTTACTACAATTGATCAGACAGAAACTTTGAGACAACAGTGCCCCTTGTATCGCCATCCTGGGTTGAAAGTTTGGTTTTCCAAGCTACATACTGCCTTGTCTCCAAAAGCCAGCATCAGGACGCAGAGGGCGTTGCATGTTGATGCTCAGCTCCCAACAGCCAGTGGGTTAAATCTGCCACCTAAGGGGTGTGGTATAGAGGAAGGACAAAGTGCAGTTCTTTACAGACAGTTTTCACAAGGAATACGGTATCCAGTGGGTGATTAAGCGTTGGCCCCAATCGTGTCGAAGCAAAACTCCCACTTGGATAGGATTTTGCCCTGAGAGTGTGAATGCATATTTTTTAGATCCACAGTTAGGTGGGGGGAGGAGCTGCGGCATAGATCCCAATATTAAAGTATTTGTCACATTAAAAATAAAAAGAAATGACAAAAAAAACCCTAACGAATAAGAAATGTAGGCTTATTCACAGCAGCAAAAGTCTTTTGTCTCTTTAATACAATGTTGAGCACTCTGTGTGGGACACCCAAATCCTTGCACATGATCTAGGGTAAGTCAATAAAAATACTGAATTTCTGGAGGCGGTGATGGAAGGGGAATGCGGTCGCTGAGAGATCGGAAGGGAAGGTTGCCAGACTCATGTCGTCCTCTCGGTGCTTTATCTTCCACAAGCCACGTCATGGTCGGTCCATTGTTTTTCCTGTTCCTTCCATTTGTTTCCTAAAACTCAAAGTGCTCTGGAGATGAACGGAGTCTTTTTAAAACACATCAGCTACTAACAGACTTCTTTGCTTTCAGAAAGTTATGGCATGATTTGCAAACACTGAATTTGATAAGGCTGGGCTCATGGGGGATTTAATTCCCCTCTCCACCCCACGCAAACGTATAACTATCGCCTTTTCCCTCTCACTTTCCTCTTTTTGTTTTGTTTAATCCTGGCTTCAGATGTGGGGGAAATGAGGAGTTTTGAGCCTGGGAACAATGCAATTCTCATTGGAATCCCCTGGTGGGTTTGGTTCGGTCATGGCTTACATTATTCTCTAAGAAAACCCAACATCTGTAACAATCTGTCTTTGCAAATTTAGGCATCAAAAGTGTTTATTCTCCCCCCCCCATTTTTGTACATATAGTATATTTTTTAAAAAAAATCTCATCAATGGTTATAATACCAGGTCTTCTTGACGCAACGGTTTGTGTCTTAAATAGCTTATAAGAAAAGGGCTTCTCTGAACTCCAAAGTGTTCCCAGAAACGGCAGCTGTGCTGTGCTTGCCTTTGGATGTCAATCTGTGTCTGCTGCTTGCCCGTCAAAGGGGCTTGGCCAGTAGAAAAATTTTTTTTTGCTATGGACTCAAAAGTAGTTTTAGTCTGATAAACACTCTCCATGTTCTAGGCACAGGAAGATGTTGTGCTATAGGGGCGAAAAAGAGGAGGCATTCAGTGCTTCTGTTAGCGAGAGGAACGTCTGCCTTCCAATTAACAACAAAATCCATGTTTACTGGCATGCGCGGGCAGGGGAGGGGGGGTGCGGGCGCCGCTCTCTCCCACACACGCTCCCTCGCTGTGCATGTTTCGTCAGTCTGGCCTACAGGTGAGGCAATGCGGTTTTGCCTGCGCGCCGGCTTAGTTCTCCATGTCCTTTGCGGTGTGCTCACTGCTGGGCAGGTTGCTCTGTTTGGGCCACAGTTGCTCCTGAAGTTCCTTGACCACTTTTTCCAAGTGTTCCCGCGCTTCTCTCTCGCGCAACAGGTCGGCGCGCAGCTGCTCTCGGTCTGCTTCGGCGTGCTGGAGTTTCACCTGCAGGTCTTCGATCTAGGCAGAGTGGAATAGACACATTGGTGTGTGTGTGCGCGCCCAAGTGTGCAAACACGGTATTTGGCAGCTTCCGTGCAAGGGGGCCAGTAGGCCGCTGTAGTCTGAAAGCCCTCCTCACCATAAAAGAGCTGCAGAAGCTGCCTTCCACTGACCCAGGCCGCTGTTCATCTAGCTCAGCGGTCCCCCAACTCCAGCCTGCAGGCCGCATCCAGAGACTGCTTTTCCGCTCTGCCCAGTGACCCACACTGACCGTTCCGCCAGGGAGCAAAGTTACAGCTGCGACTACAGCCCCCAGTGTTGCCACAGCCCCCGCTTCTGTTGGCCCAGCAGGCTGTGCATGAGGCATTCTGGGCAGGTGTGGCTGGCCGCAGTGACACTTGGGGACTGTAGCTGCGGCTGTAACTTCGCTCCCTGGTGGAACGAAAAGTGCAGGTTGTGCCGGGGAGCCTCTTCGGCGCCGCCGTTTGGAGACTGCTGATCTAGCTCAACACTGCTGTTGTTTGTTTTTGGTGTAGCAGCCGAGTCCCTTTGGGACCATCATTGACTTGCATTTTGAAGTGTCTTTTTATTGGGGGGGGGTGTTAAAGCAGTGCAGCTACTTAGTTTACCTGTACCACTAGGAAACAATGCAAGTAAACAGTACAGCAATGATGCTGAGTTTATAACACAGTAAAGCAGCCATGACTTCTTATCGGATCCTCGCCTGAGATCCCCGACTGCTCCTCTTTCGGTGACAGTCTCAGATTCATGGCAGAAAGGAGGAGCCTCCCAAATTGCTTCAGAGGTGGGTAGACTGATGGGTGTTGCAGGTCCCAGCGGGGAACAGCGAGTGCAGTTGGACAGAAACAGCATTTCAGTGTCTGCATCCAAATCCCTAACTGCACGCAGTTCACCCAGGAACAGGAGCGCATTCCTCCCTTTTCCTTTTAGGCACCCCCAGCCATGTGACTGGGCCACGTCAAGGCAGCTCCTGCAGCTCCCACCAATTACCCACCTGGCCCCAGTTTCCTGGTCTTGGTATCATTCTGCTTATGGCCTCCTCTAATGCTTCAGAGGCTGCACAAAGGGAGTGGCAACCCACTGAACTTAGGAGACCTACAAGTCAGCTCTGAATCCTGCCAAGCTGGAAGGAAAGCTCCAGCCGTCCGTCTCTCTCTCTCTCTCTCTCTCTCTCTCTCTCTCTCTCTCTCTGTGTGTGTGTGTGTGTGTGTGTGTGTGTGCATGCAGGCCTTAATTCCTTGCGACTGCTTTGAAAAATCTCAGCCCTTGCGTTTGCAGCTTAATCTGGGCTCGGCCGCCTCTGAAGCCCTTCCTTCAGAGAAGCAGAAGAGCTCTGAGTGTTCAGGGACCCAGGGGACCGGCGCATCCTCTCCTGCCGTCAGCCCCAGACCTCTGATGTCTACATGGCAGCTGGGAACTCAGGCAAAGGGGCTTTCAGCAGGAGATGCATTTAGCCGAAAAACCTCACCAACTCCCCTCGTCCCTTTGAGGAGCGGAGAGGGAAGCCAAAATCCAGCTGTGAGGACCCTGCCGCCGAGCAAGGGAGCAGACCAGACCGGGGCAGTGAACCTGCAAGCCCTAATTGGCTTATGTAAACTTCGTGGGTTTCTCTCCCCGCTCCTTTCCTCCTAAAGTGGAAGTTGACGCCCAAGTGCACAAAGCTGCAAATCTGATTATGTTTAGTCTGGGCATCTCTTATCAAGACGAAGTCCCATGATGCTAGAAAGAGGAAACGCAGCACCGCTTCCTGCTTTGCTCTCCTAAATTTAGCAAGCCTCGCCAAAGGGACTGCTCGACCGCTCCCCTTCCTGTCCATGAGAAGACGGGGAAGAGCAACTTGATCACCTTTTAGTCGGTCCACCACCACCCCCTTTCCAAAGGAAGCACCACGACAACGCCGTCCCCTCGGCTGGGAATCCCTCCACTGGGGCAGCCAAGGCGAAACTGTAAAATCCTCACCCCAGCCAAAATAAGATGACGTGGGGCAGTCGTTCCCAAACTGTGGGCTACAAGCCAATGTCAGGTGGGTCGTGAAACACCTAGGGCAAGCATACTGACAATGTGGGAAGGTGGGATGCTGAAAAGGGGCAGGGCTGTGCGGTTGTTGTAAACAGGCTTTGCTCTTTTCCTGATTCACTTTACTATTATTGGGAAATGGCTGAGAAAATAACCCAGCTGATGGCTGCACTCTCAGGAAAGCAGCACTGGTTACTGCACTTCTGGCCGTGACATCACTCCTGGTGGGTCTGCAACCGATCGTCATTCTAAAAAGTGGGTCCTGGTGCTAAAATGTTTGGGAGTGGCTGAGCTCTCACTTGCTTCCCACACAGTGTTTGTTAGTCTGCAGAGAATGCAACGTGTTGACAGAGGATGTGGGGAGACCTGGAGGCATCCTGAACTACAGCTCAGTGGGGGATCGTTTGTGCATGGGAAAGGTCCCAGGTTGAGGGTCTCTCCATCTGAAATCTGGGATAGGGGCTGCCAATCAGCGTAGGTAATCCTGGAGGGACCGAGGGCTGGACTCCGCAGGTAACGGTTTGGATCTTAACGGCCCGGCCAGTAGTGTCATCCGGCAACGAGCTGCCGGAACGCTAGGCGGGACTTACTGCTTGATTGACAGGCTGTCCATGATGTGTCGCCATGCGGGCTCCCTCTGGTTGGCGTGCCCCTCTGCTGCTTGCCCAGGCACCCGGCGCGCCCCGCAGGCAAGCAGGCACCCCCTTCGAAGCCAGGGGTGCCCGCGCAGCGGGTGGGCAGGCGGCGACACGTCACGGACGGGCAGCCAATCAGCCGGTAAGTCCCGCCTAGCGTTCCGGCAGCTCGTTGCCGGATGACACCGCTGGGCCCGGCCCTTGCAGCTAGACTGCCCCTTCCAAGAAGGCTCCCAGCAGCCATTGTGAAAGATGCTCACAGGAGCTGCCTCAGAGCTTGGGTTCCTTCTTGGCTTCTGTGGAGTTTTTGCTCTGGTTGGTGGAGCCTCGCCCTCCGCTCTTAACTCTTGGGGTTAGGCTGCAAATGCCCCACATTTGCGAAGCTCAGCTGGACGCCGAGACAACCCCTCACCTGGGCGGAGTACTTGGCTCGCAGCCTGCCCGCTTCACAGCCCTTGTCGCACACCCGGAGCTGCCTGGCCTGCTCCAGCTCCCGCTTTAGCCGTATCCGGGACTCGTTGGCCTCCTTCATTTTCTTCTCGTTCTCTGCTCGGAGACGCTCGATCTCCTTCCGCAGGTTGCGCTTGGCCTCCGTCGCCTCTCTCAGCTTCTCCTTCTTGGCCACGCGGAGGAACTCGAGCTCCTGAAACGAGACGGAGGGGCAAGACCGCGGTGGTCAAGTCAACTTTGATGGGGCTGCCAGGGTAGGGTGTTGCACCGCTCTAAGGCCGCCTCCAGGGAGGAGCCGAACCCCCAGGCATGGTGCACAGACGGCTTGCTTGCAGCTCTGAGGTCAGGTCAGAAAACCGCCACGGGCAAGACTGAGCAAACACGCTGAATTCCTAGACTGTGCACCTTGTTCCATATTGCCGGCGCTGACTGGCAGTGGCTCGCCCGTGCTCGGGCTAGGACTCTTTCTCGGCTTTAACTGGAGCCTTCTGCACACGGAGCCCAGGAGGCTCCAGTGCTGAGCTATGGCTCCTCTCCTTAACATCCAAAAACCGCACAACAGAGCCACGTTGGGGTGGTGGTGGTGGTGGTGGAGTAACAGGGTCCTGCATGAAATCCACAAGCCTCACCCTCCGCCCAACTTTAACCACAGCATGGCTCTCACACAGCCTTCCGAATCACAGGGTGGGAGATTAAAAAAAAAAAAAAGGAGGGCTGAGGCCCCTCTGACTTTGTCCCCTGTAATTGGAGCACTATGTCAGATATGGAGCTCTGAATTTCTATGGCCCAGCATTGGATGGTTACAGGGGTAATCAGATGCCTGCGATTTTTTCCAGCTGTTTTGGGTTATACCATTCGTGCATTTTAATCTGACAGAAGAAAAACAGCCCTGTCCATTTTATTATTAGTGACTCCTGATTGCTTTGAGTCTTCAAGGGGTTAACGCATGCTACATTCCTCTCTCTCACACACACACACACTACACACACTCTCTCTCTCCCCATTTTGGAGCTGCAGAGCTTCCTTTGTTAAGTAACATATTGCACTAGGGTCATGGGAAACCGTCTTTCTCTCTGACAGTCTTGTCTCCAAGCCAGAACATGGTATCCCTGTTTGTGTTTTGTCTCCTAGTCCTTCTACACACAAATCCTTCCCATCTCCCGCCTCCTCCCTCTGCCTCTACGCAGAGTTCAAATTTCTGCAGTGCCATAATGGATTCTGGGGTGCGGGCATGATAGTGCCCCTTTGCCCAGTTTTGGCCCACCAGGGCTTTGCTTGGCCGCCTGCTTGATTTCCGGCCTGCCCTCTATTTCAAGGAAGAGGGGAAACGGTCTCAAGGTCACGTGCAGACAGTCGGAGAGCATACAAGGCTCAGCAGACCACATCCTTTTGGAAATGTGGGTCTGGCAATTCCCCCCCCCCATGCAACAAGCACCCCCTTTTGCCCCCTCACCTGGTGTAGGCTGCGTTTGGCCTGCAAGGCAGCGTTGAGCTTCTCTTCCTGCTTCACTCTCATCTTGACGACTTCGTGGAGGAACTTCTCTTTGGCTTCTTTGGTGTCCAGACCACCGTCCAGGGCCTGCCTGAGGTGCTCCAGCTCAGCCTCCAGCCCGCTGCCTCCGCTGGGGGGCTCGGCGTGGCTGGGGCCTTCAAACAGGTGGCCGACGGCAGGCGGGGCTTGCACGCTGGGGGAGCTCATGTCTTTGGCCGAGCTCGAGGAGGTGAAGGATGGGGAGGAGAGCGAGGACAGGGAGGAGGTGACTGGAACGAGAGAGAGAGAGAGGAGAAGTTTGCAAACTGCGTTAGGCCCCTTGTTGGCTTGGCATTTGCCGGGACGGTTTAAGCCAGGGGTAGGGAACCTACGGCTCGGAAGCCATATGTGGCTCTTTTGAGGATTCCATCTGGCTCTCGTAGCTACAGGCATATTTATTTATTTTTTGCATTTTTTAACCCCCTTTTTTTGCATTTTTTTTAACCCCGGTGGCCACTTTTTTCTGGCTCCGCCCACTCATTGCACTGACGTATCAACCAGACTACAAAGCCATCAGCAAAACCATGCACCACCAGAAGTCGCATTAATGGTGAGAAGTATTTTATTTATTATTGGTTAGCTTCAGTATAACAACGTTATTAAAAATAATAAATTCAGAGATTTATTATACTCTAAAATGGTTGGTCTTACTTAAAAATGAACGCGTTTAGTTGTATTCAGTGTTGAAAAATATTATATGACTCTTATGGAAATACATTTTAAAATATGTGGCTTTCATGGCTCTCTCAGCCAAAAAGGTTCCCGAGCCCTGGTTTAAGCTGTTCAAAACCAAGAGGTGCTGGGGTCCCCCAGGCTGCTGGGAACACCACCTCCAGCTCCCAGAACATGGCAGCCCCACTTCCTTTTGCCTCCTGGGGGTCCTGCTCTTGACACACTGAAAACCCACCGGTCTCACAGACAGTACAGGCATGCCCCAGTAGCTGCTGGGGTTCCGTTCCAGACCCCCACTGGGGATACCTGAAACCGTGGGGACGCCTTTCTGAAGATAGGGGGACATCAGTGGTTTTGCTGCAACCAGGTTAAAAAAAAAGGTAATTGTTTACTGTTCCCCTCTCTTTTTAGTAGCATCCCAGTATCCATGGATAACTGAAACAGTGGATACCAAATCAGTGGATTCCAGGGCACACTTGTATATAAGTATTCCCTTTTTCCAGGATGCATGGAGGGACATCTGAAATTGGAAATCCAGGTTCTCACCAGGGCATCGGTGAATTCTTTCTTCCTCTATTTGGGCTTACAGGTGGAAAACACCAGGAATGGGACCCAACGTCATCTGTGCCCCGCCTTAATTAACCCTCCCACTGCCACATACCCAAGCACAGGAACTTGGATTGCCGCCCCCCAACCAGCCCTTGATTTGAGGGTGGCAGCCACAGGTCGGAGGCCCGAATTAAGACTGGGAAACTCACACTTACATTCTTCTCGAGTCTCTACTTCAATTTCCGCTTCCGACTCCTTGTCTTCTTCCGGGGCAGGGACGGCTGTGATGCTGGGCGTTGCGGCCGCGGTGGGCAGAGGCTCAGGAATGGTGGGGGGTTCGGGGACATGTTTCCTTTTCCTTGGCTGGGTGGGGCTGCTCAGCAGCTCGTTGCCCTGGGACACTGCTGCGGCGCACGGGGGGTTGCTCACGATCTTTGGCTGGGCAGGGGGGGCAAGGGCCACGTTGGGGGCCACGGCATTCTCAAAACTCTTGTAGGAGTAGAAACTGCAGCGGGTGGGGGAGCAGGAAAGAAAGGCAGGGGAATGTTCAGTTAGTTGCATGCCAGCCTCCCCAGTACTGCATTTAAAGAGTGAAACCCATTCTGCGGTACCCAGTCTTCTCAGCGCCACAACCCACCTCATCCCCTGTGGTGTGGCATGATGCGGGAATGATGTACCAGGAGGGTGGGGAGGCTCTTCTGGGTCACGCTGGGCTGGCAGTCCACTCTACTGGCCTCCGAAGGCTTCAGAATAGCCCGTAGAAGCCTCTGAAAGCCACTTCCTGTTTCTGGAAGCAAACAGGAAGTGGCTTTCTGAGGTTTCTGCGGAGAGCCTAATGGAGCTGGTCACCGGTTTGGTGCATCCCAGAAGAGACCTCCCACCCATCCCAGCGAATAAATTCAGGGCACAATCCTAACCTGGAGTTAGGCCAGCAAAAGTCACGTGCGCCAGCCCAGGAGTGCTGCAGAGGTAAAGTGCCGGCCTCCCCGATTCCGAGAGTGGTCCAAATGCGTTTTACCGTACGCTTGTTACACCCCTGGGCCGGTACTAGTGACCTCTGCTGGCCAAACTCCAGGCTGGGATGGCACCCTCAGTTTCTAGAATGGCCTTGATTTGGAGTGCAATGCTTCCTTCTCACCTGTCTCGAATCAAGGCAGGGATGTGAGCCGGAAGATCCTTCTCGTTTGCCGAGACAGCGGGGGACCAAGGCCGGAACGCAGAAAGGCGCTGCCGTGGGTGTATGCAGCCAATACTCTGCAGGAAAGAGAGGGAGAGAGAGAGAATAGTAAGAGGTAAATAAATGGAAACTTGATTCGAGTCAGTCCAGAAGCCAGAAATTGGTAGTGGAGGCTCTAAGACACACAGAGAAGCTGGAGGGATGGGGAGAGGGGGAGCCCAGTGAAACTGCATAGGTTTAATACACATAAAGGTTGTTTCCCCACGACCGAATGGTCTAGTCGCGACCGACTGTAGGGGGCGCTGCTCATCTCCGTTTCTAAGCCTGCAGAGCCGGCATTTTGTCCAAGGACAAGCTTCCGGGGTCCTGTGGCCAGCATGACTCTACGCCGTGGCGCACGGAACGCCGTTCTCTTCCCACCGAAGTGGTCCCTATTTAACTACTGGCATTTAGGTGCTTTCAAACGGCTAGGTTGGCAGGAGGTTAATACACATAGTCTAATACATTTTAAGTTATCCAATGTATACAGTAGCATTTTAAACGGAGTAAGAGAAGGGTGTATGTCAGTGGCTTTCTGGGGGGGGAAGCATTAAGTTTTAATGGTTACTGCATGTGTAGTTTTGAATCTCACCTTTTCCCCCTGGTGTAGATCTGTGCATTTTTTTAAAAGCAAAGTTCCTAGTTTCTGTTCATTAAACTCACCTTGCTGGACGAACTGGACAAGGACCGTAACCAACTGGACTGCTTTTCTTTCTCGACAGCTAATGGAGACTGCAAGGAATCGTCATCTGTTTTGGGTTTCTTGGGAGCAGGAGGGTCGGAGGAGACCTTGAAGAGAGATTTACAGATAGAAGCTGAGTCTTGTTTTTTCATTGCATTCAATAAAAGCAAACGAAGTTGAACTATCACAGTAGTAGCAGTAGTAGTAACACAGGTTGGTTATCCCTTATCTGGATGTCCAAAATCCAGACATCCTTGTCGAAGGCTTTTAAAAAACTTCCTGTAGAAAAGAGGTCAACGTTCAGGCCGTAAGTTCTATTCTCTGCTCTGTGGTGTGTGCCATGGTTGAAAAATGTCAGAGGCCAGCAGACACCCAAATGGGTAACAGTGAAAAGAGCAAGAGGAAGCATTTCTCATTATATTTATGCAATTATTCTGAAATCCAGAAAAATCCGAAATCTAGACCCCTGCCCATCCCAAGCAGTCTAGATAAGGGATACTCAACCCGTAATAGAAACTGGATCCTGCCTGGATGTGATTATTTAAGTAGTAAAATATCCTGAGTGGAAAAATGTCTGGGAATGACCTTTCCTTGGGACTTCATCCTGAACGGTGCTTATTTCATCCCACTTCCAGATACTATTGACAAACTTCCAGATACTATTGACAAAAGCACTTAATGCAGCTGACTGTACCAGGTGAAGCAACTCTTTTAGAATATAAATATTTATGGCACATTATTATAACTATTCAGAGAATTTATACTCTGCCTTTCTGCCCCGTATTGGGGCCCCCAAGGTGGCTTAAAAACAAAAGAGTGTATTCTAGAACTCCAACTGGACACTTTTGGACTGCGCACTGAGTCACCGTCTACCGCGCTTCTCCCCAACCCCTTCCTACAACCCAGCTTTTCCAAGACACCTGTGCCACCAGGCTCTAGGGTGAGCTTCAGTTGCATGTGCTCAAGTTTCCATTCCCTGCTTCAATAATTGTACATCCTTCCCCTGTTTGCCCCTTGCCTGTTGTCCCCAGTTGTGCTGATTATGGGGCCCTGCGCAGGCGGGCTTACAACACAGCCTTTTCCGTCTACGCAAAGCCCCATGCTCTGCAATGGAGCTCCATATTATGATACAGATATCAAACTCACTCATCGAATCATGCCCATATTGTGTGAAAGAAAGCAACTTGGAAGAAAACCCAACGTTCCTCAGCAAAAGTCATCCAAAGGAATTGCCTCATGTTCTGACTCCCAGTTTGTTCATTGAAATGCAACATACACATAGTTGCTAGGCGTGTGTGCGTGCGTGCCCACCCACAGACTGAACGGGCAGGGAAGGGGGAGCTACAACCTCCATCTGTTAGGGCAAATGCACGAAGTGTCTCGTGGCTCCTTTAAAGGCCAGCATACGCGTTGTGGCAGAAATGCTGCTGGGTCCCAATAGCTGGTGGTTCCACAGAAGCTCTTGCCACAATCCTGAACACAATGGGACGGGCTTCTGATTACATTTGCCTGGGCATGCTCTGCTGTGCACCTGGCTTGAGCTGCCAAGACATCTACCTGTGCATGCATAAAAAAGCCTCTTCATCTTCCACACAAATTAGGGAGCTGAATACTGTCCAATGATACATCAACTGCAGTTAGTTAAGGCAGGGAAAAAAAACACACCCTCCAACCCCAGAATCGTCTTCTGAAGGAGGTAAGCCATTACACCTTTTGGGACTTATTTTTCCTCCAGCCTGGGTGCTTTCATCTCTCTTGGGAAATAACAATTCCCAAATTTGGGAACAACGCATTAACGTTCAGTTTCAGCTGCACGTGCAAGGAGTGAAGGTGGAATTGAATACCACTTAACAGAAAAGTGCAAGATCTTCACATATTTCCAAAGACTGACAAAAGGTTACCAAGGTGAGAGACAAGATTGTGACAGTATAATGACAGAACATTGTCCATTGTTTCCGACACATACACACACACACCTCTGTCATGCAGCCAGTGACACAACCCCCCTCCCGGTCAAAAGCGGTCTGTTGCCTCCTAATTGTACGCAGAAAGGTAAGTTTCTAAACTGTGGTTTCTGCCCTGGAAAGATTATTACACAGGAGAACAGGGCAGACTTTGTTATTCTGTTTGCAATGGTTGTTATGCCGATGACTTCACTATGCCGCAGCTGCAGTAGATTCTGGTGGCTGCTTGCCAGTCTTTGCTTGCCTTTTCCACAAGTCGCTCTCTGCCTGGCCTATAAATCACCCGCAAGCATAAGCAAGCCCTTTTGGCCGCCTGGAAGCCTGTCTCCTCCTGGGACATGAGGAGATGAATTCCTAGGGCCCCGGCGTGGCTTGCCAAGCAGATTGGTACCTACTGGTTGAACTGGGGCTCTGGAGAAAGCCGAGTCAGAAAGGCAGCCAGGACAAACAAGATCACCGGGCAGGAGGGAGGGAGGGAGCGGAATGACCTCATAGTTGTGAGCGAGAGGACACAGAAGTCTCTGGAAGGCAGGGAGGCGTCAGCTTCCCTTCCAGACTGTGTTGCGTCTTAGTGGTGGGGTCCCGGGAATCGGCACGAACTTGAAGACAAATAGAACCTGAGACAGCAGAGCCCCAGAGAGGCAACACACAACTGGAAGCAGCTGCCCCAGCTCTGCGTGCCTCGAGCTCTGTTCCAAGGGCACCTCCCAGTTCCTCTTATCACGCAAAGCTGGACCAGACCCACCCGTTTGCTGTGTACATGGAAAGCCGTTATGAAGTCAGCCGGACATTGGAGCATCTGCACCTATGAGGAGCCACTGCGACAGCACAACACCCTGTTCAGCACGGCCAGGGGAACACAGGGATCTGCTTGGGGAAAAGCAACTTTCCAGTTCTCCCAAGTTGAAGCGTCTCTTAGCCAACCCAGAAATGGGGAAACAGATGCCAAGGCAGCCTTCTTCGCGGCTGTTGCAACGCTTTGTATGCTTCGAGGAGAATGTTTGAACGAGAAGTGACATTTGTATACTTGTCAGTGCTTCTCAAACACACGATCTGGGCTCTGAGCAAAGAAGGGTCTGGCTCTACCATGCACGTCAAAAATAAAAAGCAAAGTTTAGGCAGGGCTCATGGAAGTGCCAGCATCGACTATCAATTCACGATGCCTCGTTTTAACAGGCAGGCAGAACGTTAGTGGCAGAAAGGTAAAATACCTGCACATACTTGCAGTGGA
>JAJKFI010000061.1:2691892-2708195 GCA_029204185.1 Lerista edwardsae | reverse complement strand
CTGGTTGTATGCAGTTGGAAACAGAAAATATCCAGCTAGACTGCTGGGGTTACCCACGGCCTCTCCTTTAGCACCTCCCTTAGAGACAGCAATTCTGCTGTTCCCACAGGGCAGAACCCTCCAATGCAGGAAGCCTCAACTGCTGCTCTGCAGACTGACCCCATTACTCCCTGGCCTTTCGGAGAGCCTGGCAAGCAGACCTTTTGGTCGCATCTACTTGCAGCAGAAGTCGTGGGGTGGCTTTGGTTTTTAAGAAATGCCAGCGCTTTCATCCCAAGCCAACCCCAATACCCATTTCTCTTTTTTCTAAATAAAATGAAAAACAGTCCCATTCGGTCAGTCCCTCTCAAGTATCGCCCAAATTGCCTTTCTGGGTTCTTCCTGCTCTTGGCAGAATGTAGTAACCAAAACACAGCATACAAATACACAATAAGTGATGGATGGATGGATGGATGGATGGCATGCCATCCACACTCGTAACCACTTACAAGGAAAGAGAAGGGGCTTACAATCTAGAAAAGGACCGAAGACGGGAAGAGAACAGAGGTGGTGAGTTTATGCAAGCACAGTCCCAAGGTCTATCTAATACGCAATGGGCTACCACCTCCGTATCTCTGTACCATTTCAGAAAGCCTAAATTGAATCTATTTTTCCCTCTCTAAGGGGTGGGGGATTTTTGCATCACTTGAAACTTCTTTACCTGCTCCAACTTCCTCCTTCAGTCTTTGGCCTGCACACGCACACGCACACGCACACCCCGTGGAAAGTGAAAATCAAACCGACTTTTTGGTTTCAAATTGCCCCATGCAGGCTTCTGTGCGACCAATTAAAGCCACCTTACTCATGGTCTGAATTTCCCCGTGTCTTCTAGGCAACCCCAGGCTGGAAACTAAAAAGCAGAAGCAGCGCCGAAAATTCAGGGCTAGGGATGAACTTCAGGCAAAGCAGCTGTCCTCAGCTCACCCAACCAGAACCGGCTAATTGAGCGCGTTTGCATCAGCCGCCACCCGAGAGTTTTCAGCACCAAAAGGGTGAGCCGAGGTGAGGGCAGCCTCTTTCTTCCGCGCCTAACTCTGGATTCCCCTGCGAGACCCAGCGGGCAGGAGCTGCATTGCCAGGCTCCAGCGCCTTCCTCCCGCCACCCCCGTTGTTGTTGTTGTCACCCTTATTTGTTTGGCGTTTGGCTTCAATTGTACAAGCCGCATAAAAGGGCCACTTACAAAGCCAGGCGGGATGAAAACCGTCGTGGAAGGTCAGGAGGAGGAGGAGGAGGAGGGGAGGGGACGGGACGGACTCGGGGTTATTTACAAGCCACCAGACACTGGAGGCCCTTGTTGCAGACTCAAGCAGCAAACAAGAAAAATGCAAAGCAGGCCCCAGACACGGAAAAAGAGGACTCGGGAGTGATTCTTCCTCTCTGCTTCTGCAGCAAGTGGTGGTGGGGGGAAGGCTCCTCATTGAACCCAGCCGATGAGACTACGGACTGAGTTGCAGTGACATGAACAGTATGATGGAGCTGGAATTATGCTCTCCTGCTGAGCCTCTTCCTTGTGCGGTATGAGGTTATACGCAGTGGCTGTCGAGAGGCCTGCCTTTGCTGAAAGAAGCCTCACCAAGGACAGGGTCATGCCAAACAGCCACAAGCACCAGGCAGCACTGTGACTGCTATTCCGTGGGACTGATGCAGTAGTGCCAACAACCCACCCACCCACCCACCCACCCACCCACACACACACACACACTGGTCGTCATTATTGCGAAGACTTGATTTGGCTCATCCAGACAGGCTCGGTTCCCTGCAGTCCGCAGCAGTTTATGTGGCTCACAGGAAGAGGTGCAGAAATACCACCTAAGATTATGTGCAACACTCAGTGTGGATGATGGACTGCAGCAGGGAATGGCTCCATCCCCTTGACCTCCTTTTGCACCTGGCTCCAGTTGGTGGAGATGGGCAATCTAGTGAAAAAGCAGTGCAAGCTCCCTGCAAGGGCAAAATCTGCCCACAGGTCTACAGCATTGATTTCGACCACCATAAAGAAGCTGTTATATAGAGCTTCCTTAGGGCGCAATCCTAACCTGGAGTTAAGCTGGCACAATTAGGCCAGCAAAGTTTGACTGGCACAAGAGACACCGTAAAGTATGTTTGGACCACTCTCAGGGAGACCAGCACACAGATATGCGCCATCCTCCCAGACTCCAAGAGTGGTCCAAGCATACTTAATGGTGTCCTTTGAGCCAGCCAAACTTTGATGGCCTAACTTGTGCCGGCCAAACTCCAGGTTAGGATTGTGCTCTTATATTAGTGTACAAGTGCTGTGCATGTCTTGTCTTGAGGGAAGCTGTCCAAGAACATTGGAAATTAAGTATTGTTATCCCCGTATAACAGGTCTGGGGGGGGAGTGGCTTGTCACCTAGTAAGTTCATGGCAAAGGTAAGATTTGAATCAATCAAGGCCTGATTCAAGGCTCTGAGCCATGGACCACCCCAGCACTCAGCAGTCATTGCCTCTTTCCCCAGGCAACAGTGGTAATTGTCGTTCGGTGGAGGAGTTTGAGATCGCTAGCAAAGAACGTTTGGCATCCTTAAACGACCATTTTTCTCATGGGGAAGCTATGATAGCTAAGCTGGCATAAAGCTTGCAAACCTTTCTATCACAGCTATATTCTTACAAAGCAACTGTTCTCGCTAAAGAGGTACCAGCTCCTCTAATTTTGAGCTGGCCCGCCGGCTGGTTTGCACAAGTCTCCATTCCCCTGTCATGGAGACGTTTTATTGACAAGCAGAGCAAAGTAGAAACAAGATCTGGCTTGGACATCCAGTCCCCAAGTGAGAAGCCCAGCACAAGTTTAGAGTCAAGAAATCCTGTGTCTTTCAGTTCAACATGAAGCTGTAAATTCTAGCTGCCAAGTAGCTCTCATCTGAGTTGCTGGGCATTGGGCAATATTTTAGGTGCTGGGTTTCAAAACAAGAAAGCTGCGCGCCATTTCAAGTCCATAATAATCTGCTCCAATTTTTTTATCTCAGTGCTATGTGCGCAAGTGGAGAGCAGAGAATCTGGACTCTCTGCCTGCATCGCACAACGCTGGCTGTGTCTTAATTTCCCTCTCTTTGGGCAAAGAGAAGCTACATTCTTTAAAACTATGCCAAGAAGGACACAAAGCGGACAGCTTTACTCACAGCCATTCTGCTCTAGACCAATGAGAGAGAGAGAGAGAGAGAGAGAGAGAGAGAGAGAGAGAGAGAGAGAGGGTGGCCACAATGCCCTGCCTCAAGGGCATTAATAAGCAAGAGGTTGGGAGAGAGTTCAAATGTAATGCCGATTTCAACTTTGTCTCCCAGCAGAAATGACAGTTTCGTGGGCTGCATGCCAAATCAGAGTTATGCGAAGAACGAGGAACAGTGAAACCGTCCAGATCAGTTAGAGTTGCATATTGTGTTTTCATTTATAGGTCTATTCTTTTTGTGCAAGTTATGCGGGGGGAGGTGGGGGTCCTTATCTCCTTTGTCCACAGCTTTCATCATTTTATCAAAAAGAACAGCCACGGCAGCCAGGGGCATCATCTGGCTCTCCACTCTGGGAGGGTCACCAATCCATTCCCTTCACAAACTGGCCCTGCTAAGTGCATGCATGTTATTCCTCGCAGAAGCTCTCCATCTAATCCCGCTTTGCTTGTCTTCCGAACTGCTCAGAGTGCAAAAGCTTCTCCCTAACTGATCAATTTGTATATAATTTCAATTAATATTTAAAGATTCTAAAGTTTCCCGCGTCGGTACTTCCAGGTAAGAGCCTCTTAAAACGATGCCGGCCTGGATTTCCTATAAAAGGGGCTCAGAGCTCTGGTGACTGTGGGCTGCAAGTCAAAATATATCAACAATGCACCACGTTGGGAAGAGCTCAGGATGGCTTGATTTGAGAACGACGCTTAACAGAATAATTTAGTCAGTCAAGCTCTTTGGTCAAGGGACTGCAATGGGGGGGGTTGCAGATTGTGGGGGGGTATAGTAAAAAAAAATTTGCTCCAGGGGAAAAGGGAAAAATGGGATCAGGTGGATAGAAACCAATTAAAGGATCAAAGGCCTCCTGACTTGATGAGGTTTGTGCACACAGGAGTCAGAGCAAGGCAAATGGAGGGTGAACGGTGTAAAAACAACAACAACACGTGCTTTTGGGGAGACTGCTTTGAAGACCATAAACTGCTCTTCATTAGGGAAGCTGTGCCGTTGTGTATGCCCCACTGTACAGAAGAGGGGCCTTTGGGTTATCAGTAATACCTACACAGGATGAAAAACCAGATCCCCAAAAGCAAGGGTTTCCTTAAGCAAGCATGACCAGCTGAAGAAGCTGAATTATCTGTCTTCAGCTAATAAGAGGATCATCCTCCTACATACTAGAGATCTTTGGATGGGTTGAGTTAGATAGGTTTTATTGTAATAGCAGCAACGAAGACAAGCTGTAGCCCTAGACACATTTACCGGCCTGATCCACTGCCAAAAACTGTATAATTCTGCACCTCCGTGTGGACCAGCTGTAAAATGGGGCTTCCTGCTTAAGAGTCCTGGCACTATATGCTGTTTCTTAAAATTGCAAGCCTTAAAAAAAAATAGATCACCTTCAAAGGTGATCCTCAGCTGAAATCAGCTGCATCTCTGGTGGCAGCAGGGAAGCCTCATCAGCCAGCAGACGACAGACGGGTGGCTAAAGAAAGAAGGCTAAATCCAGAAAGAAAGATCTGTAGGAGTGTTGTTCTTGGAAGATAGAACATTCTGTAAAATTGTAAAAACCTTCAGGTTTGTGAGAAAGTCTGCCTATGTAAACCGCCTTGAGTTCAATCATTAGAGAAATCTAGTGATATTAAGAAAGGCGGTATATAAATAAATGTATAAAAAAATAAAAAAATAAAAAAGGCTGGCCTTGGGCTTGTTATTTATCTCTTGGCCTCCACATTCCTCACCTCTAAGAATAAGCATATAAACTGGTTGTCTTTAACCAGGTTTTTATGAATCTCTGCTGGCCAGCTGCTGAGCGTTGTGTTAGGATCCCTAGTCTGCAGCCACTTGAATGCAGATCCGTATTCGTATGTGCCTCTTACCCCAGGGACACTGACTGCCCTCGAAACACCATTTTGTTGTCTGGCTCCAGTCGGGGGACCTAACAGAAAACAAAGCAGACCCCAAAGCCTGACGCTTGTCCACCTCGATGTTGTTGACAGTCACCTGAATAAAACAGCACCCTCATCGGAGGCGTAAGTGGGCAAGCAAGACGAGAGGAGCAAGCGGCGCTGGTGATGCTAACACGGCACTGGCCAAAAGAGCAGAGCACGGTGCAAGTTGAACAAAGAACCTCCTCTGGAATATTCCAGAGAGGCCCTGCAATCAACGCCTGCCCTGGCTCAAGGTCCGGCAGAAGCCAAGGGGAAGTTCGTTCTCCGGAAACCGCTGGGGTCTGCGGGCTGAGTTTCATTCTGAGGCGACATCCGCACTGCTGTACCTGCTCTGGGCTGAAAATCCCCCTCTCGAGGGTCATCGGTTTCCAAAAAGACGGGGAAACTATCCACTAAAACGACGGACACCATTCACGGAGGAGGGGGAGGGGGAGCAGCTTGGACAATGGGGAGGTCTGTCATCCTTGCCGCTGTGTGCTTGGGGGGTGGAAGGGACAGAGCGAGGAGGAGGAGGAGGGGGCCCCGGCCGATAATACTTTTTGCCTCAGCTGTTTGGTGTGGCAGGTGTCCCGAAAGCCCTCATTCAGGAGCGCGCACCAAGAGGTCATGGGAGTCATGGCTATTTGGCACACAGCATGGAAATAATAGCTCGGGGAGGGGGGCTCTCGGCCCCCTTTGCAGCTCCCCGGCTTTCTTTTGTTAGCTGTCGCCATCCCAGAATGCCTGCTGCTATCCTCAGCCTGCATTTGGCAAGGGTGGGGAAGGCCTTCCTTCTTTCCACAACCTCGTGGTTTAAAAAAAGATCCTTTTTTTTTTAAGCACCCTCCCCTTCCTCCCTCTGGGTTCATTGTCTAATTCTGGTGTGCGTGTCACTGAGCGCTCGCGGCTGACAAGGGGGGCTGCGAGAGGGCCTTGTTTTCCAGTCACAAGGCCAGAATAACTGACCTCGACCCCAGGACTGGCTTCAGGAGCGCTGGGGTTTTTTTTTCTTTTTACGCTGCCCTTTGTCAGTCAGCTCCCAGGAAAACAGGGCTCTGCGACTCCCACCACCACCCCATTGTTGCGCTGTGCCCGCCAGCTCTCCCTTTTCACCCTCCAATATTTTCCCACACCAAACACACACACTGAAAAAGTTATGCAAAGCTCCCAAAAACATACATAACAAGCTATTTTGCCTGTGCAAGTCTGCCTGCTAACAACCAACACACACACGAGACTGCGGTTGGTTTTCATCTCCAAATAGCCACTTTCCAGACTATATTTTAGCGAATGCGAAGAAGATGACAGCATAACGCAGAACTGCAGGCCGAAGGATGCCATCAATTTCGGAGCAGAGGTGGGTCCATTTCAGGCCGGCCCAGAACATTGTCAGTGAGATGGCACTTTACAGTGTGACAGAAGCTGGACTATGGGACAGCCTTCTGAGAGAGCTGCTCCTGCGTCCTTCACTGCCCGCTCTAGATGCATATGAAAAATGGTGCTGTTTCAACCATTACTTTCTAGATATGGCTTCTGCAAAACAGATGCGCTTTGCCAGTATCTCAGGACAGTTTACCGGACCTTAATATGTCAACCACTTACGCCACTCTCGAGCTTTTGCACAGTTTTGCACAGAAAGGTACAATACAATTCCTGAAACATGCATTAATAAATAAAACAAATCCAGCCAGTCGCATTAGCTGTGCACTTCGGAGGAGGCGTTAACGTCAGTGGGCCGGATCCAAAGTTTTTGCTGCTGTGAATGGAAGGGGCTTCCCGTTTGTGAGAAGGAGAGCAGCTCCACAGAACGTCACCCTCTGGGAGGTCAGTTCTCCTTCTGCGAACAGAGTGAAAATTTTATCTGACCTTCTGCAAGTCCCTTTAAGGATCCCCAAACCATGGCCAATGGGTCACACCCAATCCACCAACATGTTCTGACCAGTCTGCCCAGACAAGGGTAAGTTTTAAAAAGCTCCCCTGACGGTATCATCGCCCTCCTTCCCCCCTCCCCCGGTTTCTCAAACTCCCTGTGAGTTTGAGAAATGCTGGCCTATGGAACACACAGGAATACAAAAGCTCATCCCATTTTTCTTTTCAAGTTTTAACTCTAGGCTGGAAGATACTGAAGCCAACAGACTGCTCCGTCAACCTCATTTTTGGAACCACAAAATTTGGGGCGGAAAGACTGGGCTGCATGTCAGCCGCTGCGTAACTGGATTGCTCTTTAATCTCTGCAAAGGGACACACGTGTAGCAATGCCTTTCAAAGGAGATTGAAGTGCAATAAGAAGGCAGATGGATTGAAAGTAGATTAAACCCTTCATTCGATCAACCTGCCAGATCAGCCCCCTCCCTCCCACACCTGTCTCACAGAAACTTGCCTGTCAACATCAGGGCAGGAGAAAGAAACCACCAACACCACACCCCAAACACGTGATGCATTTGGGCTTCGCTGCGGAGGAGACGAGTGTGCAACCAAGCTCCCCTTCCACAGTCTGCCGTCAGAGGTCTTAAAATGCCCTGCCTTGCTTGCGCTAAGGGCATCATTTCTAATTGCACACACACACACACGCATGCGCGCGCACACACACACACACAGGCTCTGCCAGAAATTAGCAGGAGCTTCTCTCAAACACTAGTGATTTGTGCGCAACACTGACAGGGACAAAAAACAACTTCTGGGAAACCAGACAGCAGCCAAGTTACAGAAAAGAGAACCAGAAGACTAATGCTGTCAGCAGCAGCAGCAACACCCCCCAAAAAGCCCCAGCCTAAAGCACTATCTTGCCTCCTTGCTCCATAACCAGACTGAGTTGCAGGTTCCTGACCCACAGGGCTTTTCTTAAAGGGGAAAAATATCCTTTCTTTGCCCCTTTTCTTAGAATCAGGCACACTAGTTGCTATGTGAATTTAATTCACAATATGTCACGTTACAGTGGCCAAGAAGAGCAGAGGACAAAAATGCCCCTTGCAACTTGAATGGTCTTTCGTGGTGATGTTTTCCGTGAGGTCAGACAACCAATTCAGCCTGGGAGAATTAGTAAACAACACTGGCCCGGTGAAAAGCACAAGCATGATGCTCTTTCACAACTGCTTCCCGCAGGACATCCTTAACCACCACCCGCCAAGTTTCTACAGTAAAATGCCCCACATGTCTGAGAACCTGTCTGCATTTATCTCCTGACCCACTTTGTCAATAGGGTGGAGGAGCAGGGAGATACAGCCAGACAGCTCATTTGTTTGGACAACCAGCAATCATTTGTTTGGGATGACACCCTCCACTTGCTCTCTATAAAGAGGAATATCAGGGCTTCCTCCAGCTTTAGGAAGCAATCAGTGCCCTTGGTTTCAGTCCACACTCTCATCCCAGCCCTATTTGCATGTCAAACACCCACTGCACCCTATACTAAAGGAAGAGGTAAGGACTGTCATTTTTAATGAGCATGGAAGCCAAAGATCAGTTAACTTGGGTAGACAAAAACCAGCTAAAAACCAGCACCGATACTCTGCACACTCACACCAGGCGCATATTTTGCTAGAAAAGAGACAGCCTTGCATTGGAGTCGTGCCACACGCAACCCAAACTTCAGAGTTCAAGGTGCATGTGTGAGCAACCTCACGTGAGTGCATCGACATGAATGAAACATTCAAAGTAGAACGCTTCCTGCAACTCCAAAGGTCACCTGCAACTCTCTGCAAATGCACAATGGCAACGATGAATGATGGCACTAGGAGGCAAAGAGCATCTGTTCCATGACAAACAAACAGCCACCATACTCTGAACTGGAAGGGCTTTCAAGAGGCAAATTCACACTCCCTTGTGAAGCACCCAGGAGTCCAAATCTGGTTATGATCCCACTGCACTGAGTTACTTAGGCTTAAATCGTTAAATCTATTCTCAGGGCCCTTTGCTGATAATGGGTCTCTTTCTCTCTCTTTGCCAACAGGTATAAGTTCGATAATCCACCAGCAATGCTCCTGGACCCCTTTGATAAATCACAGCAATGATCTTTCCCTCTCCAGTTCATTTATTGAACTAATTGACGAGGGGCAGCTCTCCTTCTTCAGCAGGTGACTGCCTGACCCTCTCCATGCCTCTCCTGTAGGTGCTGAGCCATTCAAGGGCAAGGGGTGGGTGAGTAGGTGCGTCAGTGTGCGTGTGCGCACGCAAAGGGGAGCAGGGCAAGATACGTCTCCTGCACACAAAGGTATCATTCATGCACAGCACTTGGCCATGTTTCTCTCGCCCTGGAAAGGATTCCATAAAGTCTGTCTCCAGGAGAGAAATGAGGCACCGATAAATCCTCTAATGTCACCGTGCTGCTAATGCAGCGCTGAGGTTGTGGCTTTCCCCTGTCCTCTACTTCCACTTTCCCTGATGTCAAATCACATTAAACCAACAATCAATTTCTCTGTCTGGTTTTCTCCCTCCTCCCGCCCACCTCCTCCCTCACCCTCTCTCCCTGAATTACACGGAGTCCAGGAAAGCCTGGCCCACTGCCAGAGAATCATCAATAGTCCGTCTCCATCCACAGCTGGTGGAGTAGAGTGGTGACACAATGCTGCTCTCTTTCTCAGTCTCTCTCTCTCCCTCCCCCCTTTTTCCTGGCTGGTCTCACACCTGCTCTGCATGATTAGAGCAGAGATTAGGTGCGACATTGAGAGAGAGAGTTTGCACGCATGCAAAACACGGAAATGCACAGGTTATAGCAAGATGGGGCAGAGACTGAGAGCACAACTCCAAATTTATTCTGGCCAAAGCTCTGTTCTCGCACATTAATGGATGAAGAAAGGTAGCAGTAGCCCCATTCCCATGTTATATTCCATGTGCGTACACTGTGTACTCACTTGCTGATCTCCATAGCGTGCCGATATTCAACACATTATGCCCAACACATACAACTGTACACTCAATCTGATTGAGAGGACCAGTCCTCTTGCTGACTCTTAAAATGACTGCATGTTCAGGTGTGTAGACACCTTATACGTAAGTCAGTGTAATGTGAACCACCTTCTGCATGCATTCAGCTGAATGCAGCACAGTGCACACATTTGTAAGGTTCCAGGGAGTGGGAATTGTGTGGAGAAAGCTTGATGTGCATAGCGATATGCAGGGCTTTCAACAGAATGTTACTAGAAGGGTATAGGAACAAAAAGTATCACAGAGAGAGAGAGAGAGAGAGAGAGAGAGAGAGAGAGAGAGAGAGAGAGTACTCTATCCAAAACACTGGGGCTAGGCCAAGAAATGTTCCTTATCAGAATTTTTGCCACATTAGTTTTCAGATAGTAAGAAAACTAAGACACAGAATCACATGGGAATCTACATAAAAAGCAAACTTTTTTACCTTTCCACCATTCACCGTTTTTCCCTCCAGTAACTCTGCCACTGCTGTTAACCTAGTGGGAAACATCACATGCGGACCTAGTCTAAACAAATTCTCTTAGCTGCCCGCATTGAACCACTTAGCTCTGATTATCATAATGTATTATACCTTCAACCCTCTCGAGTTGGTCAAGAAAACGACGACAGAATTCATTATCAGATTAAAACAGCCACTAAACAACTATCACCACACCGCTTTTGACTCCAGTTTGGATCAAAGGATCATAAGGAACAGAGGGTGACAGAGCAGGTGTTTTTCAAAGCGGGGGGGCTGGAATCCCCACTAAGTCTAAAGAAGAAAGACATAAAGTTGTAGCTGCACTCCATGAAGAATTTTAAAAACGCACGTGCATGCACACACACCCATAAAGGCATCACGATGGCAGAAGAGAGTAATGGGAAGGTCTACCTTCTTTTCCCCAATGCTCTTTCTTCCCCCTCCATGTGAAGGAAACACTTGGCCATGTCCATTGGCAATGTTCAACTAGAGGTAAACAACCATTCTGGGTCCATAAACAGTCTGAAGTGAAGAGGGCAGGCTGGGTGGAATGGGGCGGGCACAGTTTTTACTTCCTTTGCCGACAACAATCCCAGTTTACTTCTACAAAGGCAATCCCTCCAAGAGGGAAATCTGAATGAGTCTGAACAAAAGGCAACCCTTGTGGACAGAGCTGGACTATAAACCTCTCCCATCAAAACAGTAACCACTCCTCCCTACTGCTCCTTAGCAAGGAGCACAAGAATGTGGGGTGGGGAAAGTAGAAAAAGTAGTTTTTTTTTTCTTCAGAACAAATTGGGTGATTAATCCTGATAGGCACCCAACCCTTAAAATTACTTTTCAGCAGCTAGTGGTAGGTGGCCAAATTATACCTTTCCATCGCATTTTGCAGAGATGTATATATCTCCTGCATATTTTCTCTTTAAGGGTTCAGAACAATTAAACCAAACTACTAAGTAATTCCACCACCTACTTTTTTTTTGGGGGGGGGGGAGGATATGAAATCACTTCTCCTGAGTGTGGTAGTGAAATGCTTTTGGGAAGAAAAGAGGAGTTCCCAAATGAACATTAAGTCAAGGGTTGGTTTTGTTAAAAAAAAGAGGGTGAGAGAGCTTTAAAGTGATGGATTATTCCACTTTGTCCCACAAAGCCCTTGAACAAAATGGCAAATGTAAGCAGCCTTCTAATTCTACAGATTTTTACATCGATCACTTTCCGAAATCAGTTCAGGCCTGCAAAAATTGGGAAGGGGGGAGACAAGAACATTCCGTACCTGAGAAATGTTTCTGAAAATATGGACAGCAGAAAAGGTACTACCACTGTGACTTTTTTTTTTCTTTTTGGTAAATTTGCAAATAAGTTATGTAATCAAAGACTTCGAGCCACCCTTAAAAGTTATCTGCAAGCACAAGAAAGTACTTCAAGGCCCTCCTGGGTCCCGAAAGGCGCAATGAACAGAGGCAAACATGTGGGCACCGCAAGACTTTGACCGCAAATATACAGGGCTGCAACATTCATGTTGCCTAGCAACTCTCTCTCTCTCTCTCTCTCTCTCTCTCTCTCTCTCTCTCTCTCTCTGCGCAGTATACATGTGAAACTGGACTTTAACATTTCTATCTATCTAGAACAAGTAGTACGTAACAGGAAGTATTCTTCGCACGACAGGTAAATTAATCCATGTGGGATTCATTGCCACAAGGTGTGACTATAGCCACTGGCTTAGATGGCATTAAAAGGGGATTAGACAAAAGTTCATGGAGGACAACTCTATCAATGGCCAATGACAGACTACGAAGTTTCTCTAGATTCAGATGCTTTTTTTCTCCTGCTTGTGGGCTTCCTGGAGGCAACTGTGGAAAACAGGATGGTGTACTAGGTGGGCCTTTGGCCTGATTGAGCAGGGATCTTCTTAAGAGCACTGTACTTCACTGTACTTCAAACTTTTTAGCGCCCACTTTTCAGAATGACCATCTGTCTGGGACCCTCCAGAAGTGATGCCGCAGCCGAAGGTGCCGTCATCGTGACGCCAGAGCCTGCTGCTTTCCTGAGAATGCGGCAAAAGTTCGGTTATTTCTCAGCTGGGTTGGCTATATTAATATTTTATTTATTTATTTATTTAGGAGATTTGTATCCCGCCTTATTTGCCTAAAGGCGCTCAAGGCGGCTTGACAAAGTATAAAAACTAACATTAAAAACACTTTAAAAACAATATAAAAAACAATACAATAAAACAATTAAAACCAACAACAGTACAATTTAAAAGCAACAAAAAACCAGTGGATCATAAAATATAATAAACCAGCCAGCCCGCCAGACCTGTCAACTAAAAGCTTTTTGAAATAAAAAGGTCTTCAGCCCCCGCCGGAATGTTAACAGAGAGGGAGCAGTTCTCAATTCTAAGGGGAGGGTATTCCAAAGTTGGGGGGCCACCACCGAGAAGGCCCTCTTCCTGGCCGCCACCCCTCTCACTTCTCCTGGTGGCGGCACAGTCAAAAGGGCCCCTCCAGATGATCTAAGAGTACGGGTTGGATTGTATAGAAGGAGGCGGTCCCTCAAATACCCCGGACCCGAGCCGTAAAGGGCTTTAAAAGTCAAAACTAGCACTTTGAATTGGGCCCGGAACAGAACCGGCAGCCAGTGCAGTCGCCGAAGCAGCGGCTCGACAGAGTCAAACCGACGTGCCCCAGCAACCACCCGAGCCGCCGCGTTCTGAACTAGTTGTAGTTTCCGGACCGTCTTCAAAGGCAGCCTCACGTAGAGCGCATTGCAATAATCTAATCTAGATGTCACTAGGGCATGGGTCACTGTGGCCAGGTCCGCACAGCTCAGGTACGGCCGCAGCTGGCGAATCAGCCGAAGCTGAGCAAAGGCTCCCCTGGTCACAGCCGCCACCTGGGACTCCAGATGTAGCTGTGGATCCAGGAGAACCCCCAAGCTGCGAACCTGCTCCTTCAGAGGAAGTGCAACCCCATTCAGAGCAGGGCGATAGTCCAGTACCCGAGCTGTGGATTTCCGGACCAAGAGCACCTCTGTCTTATCCGGATTTAATTTCAGCTTGTTCGCCCACATCCAGCCCCCAACTGCCTCCAGACAGCGATCCAGGACCTCAACTGCCTCCTCAGAATCAGGGGGAAAGGAGAGATAAAGTTGGGTGTCATCAGCATATTGATGGCACCCCACTCCAAACCCCCGGATGACCTCTCCCAGTGGTTTCATGTAGATGTTAAATAGCATGGGGGATAAGATGGAACCTTGTGGCACCCCAAACCTAAGAGGTCGGGGTGCCGAACAAGCATCCCCCAGCACCACCTTCTGGGATCTGTCAGCCAGGAAGGAGCGGAACCACTTCAAAACAGTGCCTCCAAGCCCCAACCCGGCCAGCCGACCCAGAAGGACACCATGGTCGATGGTGTCGAAAGCCGCCGAGAGGTCCAGCAGGACTAACAGGGTCGCACTTCCCCTGTCCATCCCCTGGCGCAGGTCATCCACCAAGGCGACCAAGGCAGTCTCCGTCCCGAACCCCGGCCTGAAGCCAGATTGGAATGGGTCCAGATAATCCGTTTCCTCCAGAACCCTCTGAAGCTGAGATGCCACCACCCGCTCAATCACCTTGCCCAGAAATGGGATATTGGAGACTGGCCGAAAGTTGTTTAAGTTTGTAGGATCCAGGGAGGGTTTCTTCAGGAGGGGGCGTACCATTGCCTGCTTCAAGGCAGGCGGGAACACCCCCTCCCTCAGAGATGAATTCACCACCCTCCCTGTCCACTCGGCCAGCCCTCCCCGGGCAGCTCTAATTAGCCACGCCGGGCAAGGGTCGAGCGGGCAAGCAGCAGGTCTCACGCTCCAGAGAATCCTGTCCACATCCTCAGGCTCTACAAGCTGAAAAGAATCCCAAATCGTAGGACAGACAGGTTCCCCAGGGACATCACTAGATATGCCCACAGCGGCGTCCAAGTCAAGCCGGATCTGATCGACCTTGTCTGCAAAATGTTTTGCGAACTCGTCACAGCGAGCCTCCGTGTGCTCCTCCCTGCCAGTAAGGGGGGCCAGGTGTAAAAGGCTGCGGACCACACGGAAAAGCTCAGCCAGACGGTTCTCTGCAGACGCAATGGTGGCAGATAAGTGTGCCCTCTTAGCCGCCACCACTGCTCTAGAATAAGCTTTTAAATGGGCCCTCGCCCGGATTCGGTCAGATTCGGCAAGAGTCTTTCGCCACCGACGCTCTAATCGTCTGCCCTGCCGCTTCATCATTCGCAGCTCCTCAGAGAACCAAGGAGCCGCTCTGATTCTGCGACTGGGCAGAGGACGCTCAGGAGCGATGTCATCCAGGGCCCTGGCCATCTCCGTATTCCAGAGATCGACCAGGGCACCGGGTGGATCTCCAACTCTGGCAGCAGGAAAATCCCCCAGAGCCCTCAGGAATCCATTCGGATCCATCAGCCTCCGAGGGCGGATCATAGAATGCGATCCCCCGCCATTGCAGAGGTGAGAAGCTGCAACAAGCCTAAATCCCACCAGACAGTGATCTGTCCACGACAAAGGAGTGATCTTAATCTCCTCCACCTCCAGATCACCATCAACCTGTCCAGCTGTAAACACCAGGTCCAACGTGTGTCCCGCATCATGCGTCGGGGCAGAAATTCTTTGAGACAGACCCATGGTTGCCATGGAGGCCATGAAATCCTGAGCCGCAGGTGTTCCCGGGGCCTCGGCATGGACATTAAAGTCCCCCAACACCAAAAGGCGGGGGGACTCCAACACCACGCTCGAGACCAGCTCCGTCAGCTCAGGCAGGGAGACTGCTGGGCAGCAAGGCGGGCGGTACACCAGCAGAATCCCTGTTCTGTCTCGCCCCTCCAACACAACACGAAGGCACTCAAACCCGGTGGACACTCAAACCCGGTGGTTTGACCCAATAAGTTGCATTATTTTGCTATTTTCCAATAGCAACGTGAATCAGAAAGGGAAAAAAGCCTATTTATACCTTTGACACAAGCAAAATAAACACACAGCCCTCCCGCTTGCCAGTGCCCGTATTTTCAAAGATGAATGGCCTAGGTGCTACGCGATCCATCTGAAATTGGCTTGCGACCCACCTAGTAGGTCCCGATCCACAGTTTGAGAAACTTGGCTGCTTGTGCATGTACGCCCTTCTCTTTTAAACCTAGCACTGTTTTCTGGGTGCCATTCTACAGTTAACAGGGATGCCCTGTTATCTGCTGAGGTTCCGTTACAAAAAAACCCAAGGGTACCTGAAACTGTGGATACTGGGGACATCTTTTTAAAGATAGGGGAACATCAGTGGTTTTGCTGCAACAAAGTAAAAAAAGAGATTTGTTTAATGTTCCCCTATCTTTTTAATAAGTGTCCCAGTATCCATGGTATCCGTGGATAACTGAAACTGTGGATACCGAATCAGTGGATAGCAGGGCACACTTGTATTCAAAGAACAAACCAATTCAAGGAACCAGAGACCGTTTTTCAATTTCAACTTTAAGGGATAGGAAAATTAAACATGAGCCCGGAGTTAACTGGGGGAGGGGGGGTCCTCCTGGAGTGAAATGCCCAATGGAGCTTCTAGAGTCTGCGACTGCTAAATCACGGGGGTTAGGATAGCAGCCAGGGATGTGGTGGCGCAGCGGGTTAAACTGCTGCTGCTGGGCTTTCTGACCACAAGGTTGGGAGTTCAAGACTGCGTGACGGAGTGAGCTCCCGTGGCTTGTCCCAGCTCCTGCCAACCTAGCAGTTCCAAAGCACCTAAATGCAAGTAGATAAACAGGGA
>JAJKFI010000061.1:2640325-2686892 GCA_029204185.1 Lerista edwardsae | reverse complement strand
AAACAGGGACCACTTCGGTGGGAAGGGAATGGCGTTCCGTGCGCTACGGCGTAGAGTCATGCCGGCCACATGACCACAGAAGCTTGTCCTGGGACAAAACGCCGGTTCTACAGGCTTGGAAACGGAGATGAGCAGCGCCCCCTACAGTCGGTCACGACTAGACCATTCGGTCGTGGGGAAACCTTTACCTTTAGGACAGCAGCATCTCCCCTAAAGTCTCCACATTTACTCTCTCAGAATTTACAAAATGGGTGGGGTGGAATAGCAGACATTTCCCAAAGCTCAGGGATCCATACAAAACATTCCAATGGCATGACTCGCCAGATCTGGGGTGTGTGGAGTGTGTAATGAGTGAGTAATGGGCTTCTGGCTCAGTGCCAGTCATTACAATGGAGGAACAAACTTCTTCATCCTGAATTAAGAGGAAACTTTGCTGGCGAGGGGGGCGTGCATATGTGCATGTGCCTTCAACAATTCTCCTGCACCTCCCACCCTGTGAAAAGGCAGGATATTGCAGTTACTATACTTGGAAGGCAAATTTACTAGGAATCTGAGTTAATTAAAAATACTTTAGTTTAAAAAAAAAATGGTGAGGAAGCACAACTATGACTACAGCTCCTCCGGACTGGATGTAAATCAAAAACAGATGAAGTTGAAAACATGTCCATGACTTGGTGACATTTTTGTCAGTCCTAACAAAAACATTATGCTAGAGTGGATTTTTTCCCTTAATAACCTAATTGGTCCATTGTTGTTTTAGAGGTAGGCTGCCTGCTGGATGCAGGGGAGTGGCAACGAGATGCAAATGTCTTGTTGGTACCCAGAGGCATCTGGTGGGCCACTGTGGGATACAGGATGCTGGACTAGACAGGCCCTTGGCCTGATTTCTTATACATTACCTATGATAACGTAGCTGATTCATCCATCGCATGGGAGGAGCAGAGTGTTTTTTTAAACCCACGCGGCCCCTGCCAGCCTTTGGCATTAGCACAGAAGGTGCTGAGCTACGATGGCCCACCCTTGTGCTATGCAGAAAGGAAGGCTGGTATTATCTGGTGTCTGGGCAGCTGGCACGCCTTGGCAGGCCAAGTTTCCACACTAAAACAAAGCCTTGTATTTGCTGAACTTTTTCTCCATTGCTTTCTCTCACTCTCCATACAATAGCTTCATGGTTCAACGCAACTCGATGAATTATACATTACAGCTCAATCACGATGAAATATGCTATACGGGAACCAGCCTCAAAAGCAGGAGGAAGAGAAAGCGGGGTGGGGGGGATACAATGAGTTTAAGGTAGATAGGAAGGAGGAACTGGGACAGAGAGAGTAGAGAGAGAGATGGAGCTGGGAGGGGAAAGGAGCAGGCAGGCACAATAAGCTGATAGGAATTTGAGAGCACTGCCAAATGAAACAACACTGGAAATGAAAGCGTTTGGCTTGAAAAATACAAGCCCAATGCTAGCCGATTTTCTGACTTCATCCAACTCATTCAAGGGTGGAAACCCATGCACATTTACCTGGGAGTAAGTGCCACTGAAATCTGTTGGAACTACTTCTGAGTAAATATCTTTAATACTACATTCTGTTTATTCCTTACTAGCCGCTAGAGATAAATGCCCCCTCCACTTCCTAAGATAGTTAATGATAGGATTCTCAGCACTTCTCAAAACTATTTCTTCAACACCTTTTCAATGGTCAGCTGGATTGTTCTGCACTTCTGCTTTTAATGCAGTTCTAAAAGTTAGGACAATGTGCTTTGCATATTGTCACATAATATCATCTCACATATTAACTGATCACCAGGATAAAATCCAGAAGGATAGCTTCTGCATCCATAAAACCCAGCTCCCCCATCAACAACTTGCACTGCTAACGAACAATGGTATTTTGAGTTCCTGCACCTGTGTATAAATGAAACTGATTTCTCACCATTTCCTTAAATACTCAGACAACTCCTAAAAATGCTGCACTTTTACATGGACTATTCAATCACTTCAATGACACCCACTATGTTCTGAAGAGTACACCTTTCCATGCACACCTAAAAATGCAGACTGGCAATGTGGCAAGCAGGTGCATAGTACATGTTTAGGCATCAAGGAGCCTGAACTTATCCCTTTCGCAATCCCAGGTTGTCTCATTGTATAACATGCAAAACAAACCCTGTGCTCCTAAAGCAAGCAATGGACTGAATAAGAAGCAGGAGTTATGTATGTTTCAGACACTATTTGTCAAATAGCCAAGATACAGAGGGTTACTATTCCTCCCAAATTAGTAGCTTTGTGACTAACCGCTTGCAAAACCCAAACATTTATTTTATAAGCCACAAAGCGTTAGCACCTACAGAAGCGTTTTTAAAGCTGTATTTTCCATTTACTTTCTCCATAAATTCAGCTAAATAAGCCAACTGTTCCAAAAGGGAGAAAAAGGAATTCCCTAAGAACCACTTAAGCCTTAAACTCAAAATGCCACACACATCTCCCATGTTAGAAATTGTGTGTGTGTGTGTGGGGGGGGGGACTTCAGCTCAATATTAGACTTGCAAAATACAAAAATTCTTTACACAAGGGAAAGAACTTTAAATTTCCTTTTTTAAACCCCCACCAAAGACACCTAAACCTTTCTGACTACAGAATCGGGCTCCCTACATTATGGAGCAACTCCCTAATGTTTGCTACTACATTTTATAATATTCTTCCCTAGTAGTTTGTATATCGACACACTTGTTTGTTTGTTTGTTGTTTGATTGCTTGTTGATGCTGAAGTTGCTAAACTTTCATGAAGGATCACAGAGGCTCAGATCAGGGCATGACAAACCATGGTTTCCCTTCGTAAGACATAAGCCTTGAATTCCTGTGCCCCATCCTCTCGTTCCAAGGGGGAGGGAGATGTTTAGAAGTCATGGTTTGCTGCTGCATCTGACTTGCACCTAAAAGAATCAGGATGACAAACCATGGTTTTATCCTGGTTTGCACAAATCATGGTTTGCCACTGTACCCACACTTTGATTTGTGCTATGTCCTCGGCTTATATACACAGGAGGATACAGGAGGAGGCATCTGGTAGGCCACTGTGAGATACAGGAAGTTGGACTAGATGGGCCTTTCACCTGACTCAGCAAGGCTTTTTCTTATGTTCTTATGAGGCCTTATATAAGCCTGAAATTTTTGCCTGCTCATCCTTGTAAAGATAAACCATGGTTTTTTGTTACATCTGATTGGAGACATGGTGTACACTACAACAGGAAACCACAAAGTTTACCCTGAAATAACTACCATCATATGCTGATGTCACCCATTATCCTCCAAAAACTTATTAAGAGATCCCTACATTCTTCAAGAAAGCATTCTTTTTACACACTCTTGGATTCTGCAGCTGTCGCTGATTCACCCAAGAAGTATTTTCAACAACAAAAAAAGGATGCTGCAAAAAGAAATTCAGGTAGCAGAAGATAAGGCTGTTAGACAAAACAAAAGTCATGGTTACTAGGAAACACCAGATAACGAACGCATCCACAAAGTACCACCTTGAAAAGTCCAGTCTTGAGACACTCATAGCCAAGGTTGGTTCACGCATGGCGGATACTTACAGCAGTACAACTCTCTTCTTGTCACTTTCACAAGCGCTATTCCGACGTATAAAAAAATTACCACACAGACATGACTTCTGTTGGAACAATTCAGTGCAACAAATCTGAATGAATACACGAATGATCCAAGTCTACTGAGGATTGGGCCAGTGTGTGGGGCCCTCTGCAATAGCGGAAGGCCATAAGGCGGCTACAGTTGGCACAGCCAGCACTCGGTCAGCGGCCATTTTAGGAGCTCTAGTGCACGAGGTGGCAGTACTCCAAGACCGTCACTGAAGCCGCCTACACCTCCCGGACAGACAAGGCAGTGGAGGAGGCTGGGAGGGGAGGGAGGTGGATCCAGCGCCAAAAGGTGCATGTGGGATCCTATCCCTTCTAGCACCTGTCTCCCTGCCCCCTTTCTCTCCTTGGACTTGTGCTAGTGAAATTGCTAGCTCAGGTCCAAGGAAACGTGCTACAGATTGGGAGGGCTATGCAGGGGTGTGGGGATTTAAATCTCTTTTTTCCTGCTGCAGCCTCCCACCCCTGCTGGAGGTAGCGTGTAGGACTGGCTCTATCCAACCCTGGTTCCCACCCGATTCCTTTTATACCCAAGGAAACCGACGTTAGAGGCAACGATGAGTTGGCTTGACGGCGACGGTTGCAGCTGGTATGGAAGCAAGACGACCAACACGGAGCCAAATATATACACTAGGAGAACGATTTCATTTAAAAAAAATGTCAAGAAGCAGCATGGCCTAGCCTACTTTCCTGGACTACGTGCAGTCCCCAGCGAGGCTCGAGTCCTTGAAAGGAGCAATATTTCAGACGCACAGACAAAATAAACTGAGCCTTGCAGCCCAAACATCCAGCACAATTAGACTAAATTGTTGATCGTTCCAAAGGGGATGATGGGAAGGCGGAGAGACGGGGCCAGTGGAGAAACATCTGTGCAAGTCAGAAGGGAGACTGGAGCCAGATGACGGGGTGGACCGCAGCACCACGGAACAACTGAGTGAGAAAACGTCACTACATACGCACACTCTCACATACACAAATGCTCAGAGAGCAACAAGTGCCGCTAGATTCCGACAGCCGGGCAGGACCGTTTCCAGAGAGTCACACAGAGCGCAATTCTAAACTGGAGTCAGGCCGGCGTCAGCTGAGCCAGCAAAGTTTGGCCGGCACAAGGGCCACCATAAAGCGTGTTTGGACCACTCTCGGAGTCAGGGAGGATGGTGCACGTCTGTGTGCTGCCCTCTCCGACTCCGAGAGTGGTCCAAACACACTTTACAGTGGCCCTTGTGCTGGCCATACTTTGCTGCCTTAGCTGACGCCGGTCTGACTCCAGTTTAGGATTGCGCCCACAAGCTCAGGTCAGAAGCTGACTGGGGAACAGACACACACCCCTGTCGCATCAGGGGCCGTCTTTGAGAGAGGATGGAAAGGCCTATTGGCTGCTCTCTGTAGCCTACAGGAGCCCTCTACAGCACATAGAGGGCTGCATTTTGTAGGTGTATCTGTGCATCGATGCAAAGGAATTCCTGCTTTGGAAGCAGGGGTAAAGAATAGGTATTTTGGATCACTTACAAACTCCTGGCCCAATGCTCATCACGTCCCCTTCCCTCTTTGTTTCAATAGCTGTGTGCTCATTAAAAACCCTGGTTCCCTTGGATCCAGGACTCCACACAAAGCAGTAGACAAGATCAAGCATCCAACATTTCCCTTTGCCGCAGAAAGGCAAGCAGCCGTGGGTTTGATAACACCAGCAGATCAGACTGCCTGAATGGGTTTTCTCAGCCAGTAGCCTTTGAACCTAAGAATATCTGAAGCTATTTTATTCATCTAGTGCAGTAAGTAGTGCCTTTCTACACTGACCGGCAGTGAGTCTCCAGGGGTCTCTGACGGGGGGGAGGGGCTTTCTCAGCCATACCAGGAGATGCCAAGAATCAAACCCGGTAACTTCGGACACTGTCCCTGAGCCGGCTTTAAAGCTGATAGAAAGACAACAAAACATGCACACGGCCTAGTTTGGCTGCCCTCATTCCCAGACCTTAGCAGCCTTTGCAGCTGGAAGGAAGGATGGGCTGGATATATCTACATGTTCGAGCTCGAACCATAAATTTGCACCTGGGAAGGCTGCTCTTTGCACTCGACGGGACAAGTTACAAATCTGCTTTCAAGCACCTTGCATAGTTCTTCTGCTTATTTATCGATGCAATATTTAATGATTGAGCCTAGGCCAAGAAACCCGGCTTTGCATCTGTCTTCCAATGTCTTCATGCAAGCCACAAATTCCCTGAACTTAAAAACCCAACCTCCATTCCTCCTCTGTCTCCGGCAAGGCGGGGGGGGGGGGAGTCTGCATAATTAGGCTGGAAGTTAGAAGAGTTGATGTTCCTTATTTCTAAACAAACCCATATATTTAGTACCTTCAAGGTTACACAACGATGACCTTTGTAACTGTCTCGATTTACTGTCTAACTCTTGGCCTCCCTCACCCTTCCCCTCCTTTTGTTTATCTCGGTTACTGAGTCATGTCTCAAAAGAGAGCTTGTTCATTTGATCTATTTGGAGAGGGCGACACAACAGAAGCTCCAACGCTGCACTTGAACGCTGTGTTGTGCTCACAGAGACGCCACACTTAAAATGAAGGCACAAGCAGTCGTCCCGAGGGGTCTCGCTTCCCTCCTATGGACACTGTAAGATGCACTGCAAATAAATATAATAAGCATCTGTTGACCTCAAAGGTGGATCTAAGGGGGGGGGGAATCTGTAAGTTTTGCAAGAAGCCTTACCCTGTCATGTAAATCCCTCCTCTCCCTTGCTGCTGTAGCCAGTAAGCAACGCCAAGATGTTGCTGTTCCCTGTGAGGATTGGCTAAAACAGTGTAGGAGAGGAGTGATTTCCACTGCAAGGTAAGGCTTCTTGCAAAACTTACAGATTTGCCCCCCCTTAGATCCGCCTCTGGTTGACCTCAAGATTGTTTAAGACTGGGCTACTCCTTTCCACTCTATGGCTAGCTGATGGGAAATCAGCCTGGAAACATGGGAAGGAGTTACCCAGGCCTGATGAAGTAGCCTCTCTATACTAGGTGTTTATCAAGCCACAAGATGTTTGTTTTCTTGATTCAACCGATTGCTTCATGCTTGTCTTGTTTGGCTTACACCATGGCAGAAAGCTTTGTTGACAGCCTGCTGAGTGACTTGTGAAGATGGTACATTGGATTGGAGAAGGGTGAAAAGTATGAAGAGCTCTTTCATACGAGATTCACACCTTGAGGCAAGACGGTTTTGGGGTGGGAGAAAGCTTGGCTTAAGGTGCATGCGAACCGGTTAGCGTTGGTGGTTAAAAAACCCACTAATACTATCCCAGAAAGCATACATGGATAGGGGATTCACACGGTCATATCCACCTTAATACTGCTGTCTGATAAAGAAAAGAATCTGTAAACACATTACACTAAACCTGGCCCCAAAAGAGCACCTATGTGGTTTGTGTATAAATGCCCTACATGTATGAATTTCCAAGGCCTAAACATGATTCCCTTGGAAACCTATGGGGATGCTTCTAAGAACTTAGGAATCTAGTTTTGTTTGGGGAGGGAGTAAATCTAGCTTAAAAGGTGCATGCCAACAGGGTTTAGCAGTAAGCCTGCCACTTGCCCTTCTGAAAAACATTCAATCCTCTTTAAGGTCCAATTGTGGATTCCCTTTTAAGATACACTGGAGTCCTCCCACCAAACAGAAGTCTAGGTTTACACACCAAACTCCAAACTAACAAAAACACACTGCTTGCGTCACAGGAATTCCTAGAAAAGCAAATAGGAGAGGTTTCTCAGATGATCCTCTCTTTTCCCACAGACATACTGCAAAGTGAACTTTGCTGTAACTCTGCTTGGAACAGTCTGGATGAGGACAAAACAGTTAATTCAGAGGTGCTGAAACAGTTAATAACCAAACAGTTTGAAATCCTGATTTCAAACAAATCAGGTACTACTGATTTGTGGTTCTGATGCTCTGGGCAGAGATGTACTGTCAGTCCTGGATAAGGATGCACCCCTCATGAAGGATCAAGCACACAGTTTGGGGTCAACTCCTGGACACTCAGGGGACAGCTGTGACTCAGGGTGCAATCCTAACCTGGAGTTAGGCTGGCACACTTAGGCAAGCAAAGTTTGGCTGGCACCCAAAGTGGGTTTGGACTTGGAGCACTCTTGGATTGCGCTCTCAGACAGTCCAGGACTAACTATAGATGGTTCAGAAACCATCTATAGATGGTTCGGGCAGAAGATTTAGCCGAGAGGGTTAATGCCTCCGTTTGCCTGAAGATAACAGCTGAAGATCTGAAGGTCGTGAGCTCGGGACTGCCGGAAGTCTCTGTGAGCGGCAGACCTTGCAAACTGCAGCTGATTAAAAGCTGAGTTCCAGCTGCCTCGTGGGAGGAGGAGAAGTGTGCTGAAGTCAGCTGCATCTCTGGTGAGAGCAGGGAAGCCTCATCAGCCAGCAGAAGACAAACGGGAGGCTAAAGAAAGAAGGCTAAATCCAGAAAGAAAGATCTGTAGGAGTGTTGTTCTTGGAAGACAGAACATTTCTGTAAATTGTAAAAACCTTCGGGTTTATGAATAAAAATCTGCCTATGTAAACCGCCTTGAGTTACAGTCACTAGAGAAATCTAGTGATCTTAAGAAAGGCGGTATATAAATACATGTATTATTATTATTATTATTATTATTATTATTATTATTATTTCATCTACTTGGGAAGAGAAGTTCTGACCATGCTTGTGACATTCAGACTGGACTAGACTAATGTCAAGGCTCTTTTGAGACTGACTTTGAAGATAGTTTGGAAATGTCCACTGATTCATAGCTACGAGCATGACTGTTAAGAGTGCATTACTAGTATTACACCTAGACTCCACCAAGTCATGAAAAGCTGAAGGTGGGGCCTGTCTGCTTACACCAATAGTACTCAGTGAAGACACTGAACAACAGGAAAGCTCTACAGGCAATGCTACATGTAGGGTGGTTGCTGACCACATCCCGGGAACACCCTAATCCTGGCAATTTGGAGCAATTACCGCTTCTCCCCACCACCACCACCACCTTAAAAATGCTGGTCTGGGTATTCCTGTCCTATTAATCTTTTCTGCAAGCAAGCTTGGGAAAAGCCATTTTCAAAACAAAGGTGCAGGAAGGCTGGCACGGTTCATAAAAAAGCAGAAGAATGACTATGATAGTTAACACCCGGAGTACCATTAATGACACAATGGCACCTTTTAAAAAAAAGTATGGTTTTGGATCTGAAAAAAAAGCTGGAAGGAACAGAGAGCAAGTTCTAGAAGCATCTAGGGGGAAAAATCAACTTCTTTTCCAGTTCTCCCTTGCACTTCCCCTATTACTCTCTCACTCTCTTCCTTTCACTGTGGCTGAGAATGCTGATGTGTGTGTCTTTTGAAAGTTAACATTTAACAGCCATTTCAGGTCTACTGAATTCCAAGAAATAAAAATAAACTCTTGTACTGTTTAGCTGCCAACTGAGGCCACTGTTTACTGAAGGGAGCCGAGGACATTTTTTAGGGTGGAACTGTTCCAGAAGACACACTGCCTCGCAACCCCCCCCCCACCCTGTCATGTCCTCCGAGGGACTCCGCTTGGCTCCCACACCTATATTTTTCTATTGCAAATAATTTCTGTGCAAATAAAAGGGTTTATATACCAATAGGACGTTGCTCGAACAAACCTTCCCTCTTCAAGCCCCCCAAACACTCATTCACTGTTGAAAGGAGAATCCTGGGTAATTGTGGTTACAGCTCGTATGAAGAAAGGTGTCCAATTCATGCTTCTGCCCCATGCACATCCATTGCAAGGCACGGCTTGGTCACAGAGTTTGGCCAAGTCACCAGAAAGAACTGCTCCTTACTCTGGCCAAGCAGTTAACTTGCAAAGGTGCCCAGGGGATGAGCATAGAACATAAGAAGAGCCCTGCTGGATCAGGCCAAAGACCCATCTAGTCCAGCTTCCTGGACCTCACTGTGGTCCACCAGATGCCTCAGGGAGCACACAAGACAACAAGATGCCTGCATCCTGTTGCCACTCCCTATGTGCAAACCACAGTTTCTCAGTTTGAGAACCCTCCTAGAACACTGTAGTATGGCTAGCTAGAAGATACAGAATTCAACTGAGAACAGGAAAGGAGAAAAGAAAAATCATGCAGGCACGTTGCTTTGTTCCCAGACCAATTTAACCATGTTCTGTTATTTTGCAAAAATTAATCTGAACCTGACCTCACAGTCTTTGTCTCAAATATTCTAACATTTCTATCGTACCGCATCATGAAGGAACCAGAATAAGACTCTGAAGTCCTCTTTTTCCTTAAAAACAAACAAAAAAGCCTTAGGAGACAAGAAAGAGAGATTTCTATAAATTTCATTCATAAGGAGCAGCATCTCCTTCCCCCTGGGGCAGAGCCGCAGGACTCTGAGTAATACATAGAAAAAGCCTATGAGTAATACATAGAAACCTAGATTTGATTACTGTGGCAGAATAAAATGCCATATGAGATGCACAATCTTTTTTTTTTCCCTGAGAACAAACAAAGAGAGAACCTTGAAGGACATTGCATGCTAAATGCAAGCTGGAGAAGCAAATGTATTTGACTTGCTCCAGGCACTGAGCTTCTACTCCTTCCTTTTATGAGGCCCAGGGGATTTTCTTTGCTAAAGATTTTTGCATCTGGGCTGTTGGTATTTTTTACTCCAGGGCAGAAGAGAGTAGGTGAAGGTGTAACACAGCTTAATAGGGAGGCCTTGTACCCTACAGAGGGTGAACTTTTAACCTTCCTTCAAAAGGCAGGCCTTCTCTCTCCCTCCTCTCTTTTGCCTCCTGCCAATGGAATTTAAATGGGACACACTGTGGTCAATGTTATGGGGCAACAGATGAAAATACTCCTTCATGAGCACTTGCCTTCATGTTTCCCTTAGCAAAGGGTCAAAAGGGGCTGTGCGTTAAGATGACTTCCACACACAAGTCCATCTTCCAAAGGATGCTTTATCAAGCACAAGTCAAAGAGATCTTGAGGCACATGTCGTCCCCCCTCCTCCTTCCTTGCCTCCACTGTGGAGCTGCTTCCACTTTCGCTTTTTAACAAGCCGCAGTTTCCAGATAGGTCTGAACTTGGAGCCCTGATTTAGTCTCAACGAGGATTTAAACGAGTCAGAGAAGAGTTGGGACAAATCACAGCTTCCCAGAGTTCAAATATAATGGAAAACCCATTTACTGAAAAAGGAAACTTGTGTGCAAACACAGAAAAGGAAGGACAATTGTAAGGAGCTCATTCACAATCATGGTTTGTATGATCGACTGAACACACTGGAGGCTGACCAGGGGCTTTTAAAATACCCACAAAATCCTGAACACACTCATCATTTCTCTGTGATAATCAAAACATTTGGCTGGACAAAAAGGTTTATTCTCCAAAGGATATTTGGGGCATTGTCTACACAAGGAGGAACCTATCCTGTTTCAAGAGTTACCGTATTTCCCCAAGTATAAGGCGCACCAAAGTATAAGACGCACCTTAATTTTGGGGCCAGAAATTTAAAAAATTTCTGCCCGGCACACCCCTTGAATAAGACGCACCCAATTTTTAGCCCCCGGTTTTTGGGGGAAAAGGTGCGTCTTATACTTGGGGTAATACGGTATATTCCATCTCAGTCTCAAAGAGACTTTGAGTGGCTGACAGCATGACTTGTAGTACAACACCGCAATACTGAACAATATTGTATTTTTTGCAGCATTTGTAAGTAACAGAAGTGTTGCTGGCAGCATATCTACGATATCCAGGGCGCAATCCTAACCTGGAGTTAGGCAGGCACAGTTAGGCCAGCAAAGTCTGGTCAGCACAAGTGACACCGTAAAGTATGTTTGGACCACTCTCGGAGTCAAAGACGCCAGCACACAGATGTGCGCCATCCTCTCTAACTCGAACGTGGTCCGAACGTGACCTTGTGCCGGTCAAACTTTGCTGACCCCTCCCAAATATAGCATAGTAATCTAGTACAATGTCTAGGGTTGCGGCTATTTGAAGACTGTAAACAGAAGCCCAGATCTTGAATCCAGTGGCCTGGAGAAATGGCTCTACTGCCACATCTGGAATTCAACAAGCATGCTGAGTGCCTCTGGCCTAAGGGCCAGTATTGTAAATAATATTTATGGTGAATGTAAGTCTTCCAAAAAAATAAAAATAAAGGAGGGAAATCCTTCATAAAGTGGGAAGTCTACAGTGCAATCCCTTTCCTTCAGAAAAGTGCTTAGATTTTGCTCCACTTAATAAAAAACCACCATTCCCAATTTTACTATAAAGGAAGAAAAAAAACACAACAGCCTTAACCACAGTATTTGCTCTCATTTCTCACTCCCCCCCCAAAAAAAAACAAGGACCAAAGCTATAGATTCAATTTAAGAAAAAAAAAGGGGGGGGTTCAAGTAGGTTTCTTCCAACATTTTGGAATTATAATGAAATCTAATATCTGGCAATATCATCTCACGTAGGGTTTGGTCCTAGTCCTGTTCTGCAGACATTTCTGTACAAAGGGTTGGGGGGGTGCAGGAATAAAACCCTGGCTTTCACTTGAAGGATGAGCTGTGAGCAAAACAAGGGTGTGGAGAGCTGAACTCCACTTGGAGAGCAGCCCAAAGGCAAAAGGGAGAGAGGCCCACTTGAACAGAACTTGCAAAGTGCTCAACAGGGACGTTTTTCAGGATTGTGCTTTTAACAACTGCAGCACACTATCCTCTTCTAAGCTGAGACGGTCAGTGGTTGTAGGGAACGGGGGGACAGAAGTCAGGGAGCTTGGAATCTCCAGATTGCTACAAAAAATACTTTCCATTTAGAATAAATATGCTGGTACCTTTCCACATTCTGCAATGAGAGTGCCTCATGTGTGGCCCTTTGCAAGAAACCTCCTTGTGGTGGTGTTTTTTTTTTTACAGAGTTGTTTAGAAGGAAGCTATCACCAGGTGTGGCTCCTCTAACACCCCTTCCCAGACAATGCTGCCATAGAGTAGGAAGCCACATCTAGTAAAAATGCCTACCCAATCACATTCTTAAAGGATCCTTGTTTTACCATAGGCAGGAGAAGAGAGAAAGAAAGGCAGGCAAACGCTCCCCCTGTAATCCAACCAAGAAAAAAAAATCCACATTTTTGCCTCCAGAGTACACTGAGATCATATTTCTTTCTTTTCTGCCTTTAATTTTTTTTTTTCAAAAAAATGTGTTTTTTTTCTTCTAGATCTGGCAGACTTGTGTTTTCTTTCCTCCCTAGAAACCGACAAAACAGCAAGCTTTCTCCAGCCTCCAGCTCCACAAATGTGTGTGTGGGGAGGGGGGGGAAGGAGGGATAAGAGAGTACAAGGAAGTATCTAGAATGTGGCAGCCTGCATGGGTTCCCCACTGAGGCAGAATGAAGGAGGTATGACCACTTTACATGTGCTATACTTTACGCTTTCAGAAATGCGGCTGTACTAGCCTGCAGTAGCAAACTTGTGGCACCTCAAAGTCTTGAACACGTTGCTTGTAGCCAAGTGCCTTGAGTGGACTGCAGCCAGAGGCGTTTCTACAGGGAGGGCAACGCTCTAAGTGTTGCAAGAAGCCTTACCCTGTCATGTAAATCCCTCCTCTCCCTTGCTGCTGTAGCCAGTAAGCAACGCCAAGATGTTGCTTTTCTCTGTGAGGATTGGCTAAAAAGGTGCAGGAGAGGAGTGATTTCCACCGCAAGGTGAGGCTTCTTGCAAAACTTAGAGCTTTGCCCTCCCTTAGATCTGCCTCTGACTGCAGCCTCTGTTTAAGCTGCCATAAGACTTCTTGTTCTATCTGGAAATGACCCAACAGAGTTGTAATTAAAGTGGAGCAAAACTCGCATCGCCAGCTCTGCGCGTAAAAGAAATCCTGGGCACTCTAAATCTGCAGCATTGTTATACGGTGTCTGTGAAAATAGCACTTCTAGTTGTATCCAAATGCTTTTGGGAAGAGAGCACTGAGCTCCATATGCAGGTCATGCTGGACAAGTAGAAACTGGGGGTACATGTGGGTGAGGGCAAGAGAAGCTGAGGCTGGGCCAAGGCTTTTCGACCTCCCACCACCACATCAAGGTTGCCACACAGCTGCACTTCACTGGCCTAACTGTGCCAGCCTCACTCCAAGTTAGGATTGCACTCCGGGTCTTTTACTTCCATGCTGTTTTAGATTTTACTGGATTGCCCTTTCTTAATGCCATTGGTTCTGTGTTTTATAATGATCTTTTGAAGTTTTAGGTAATTTTTAATGTTTACATGTAACCTATCATTTTAAATGTGATTTTATGTTGCAAGCTGATTTGGGTGACCCTCCGGGGGGAAAAGCAGGATATAAATGTAGTAAGTAATCTCACTCTGGTCACCCCTAGTTTCCAGTATTCTGAGAAAATGTGCTTGAAAAACTGAATTTGCAACTATCAGGGTGCTTGCTGTTCCTTTCTTTGCTCCGGGAAGTCTGAGAACCGGGAGCATTGTTTGGCTCTGACGGATCGGAGAGCAAGCATAGGAACAGTCCCTCTGGGCAAGCGTGCCACTGCTTGTCTGCGGCTTAGAAGATTTTCTCTCGCTCCCTTAGTATCAGGTTGTGATGCCCATGTGCAGAGAAGTCAGAGTTCACATGCCATGAGGAAAAACGTGAAAAGCGGCCAGAGACGAGAGTTTCCTTCCCACTCTAATGATGCAGGTTCACACAAGCCAACAACCACAATTTCCTGGATCAGGAATGAGGGCTGCAATCCCCAGTGCCCCCCCTCAACCAGAGAAGCAAACAAGCTTTGTGTGCTTAAACCATGGCTCCATGTGTGGTCCAGGCCAGGGAGTTCTAGTTTGATGACGGTTTACAAACCCAGACAGGGAACCAAGATTCATTTTACAAAGGGGGTTCCGACTACTTAAGTTTCTATGTACCAGTGGCGATTTATTTTTGGGGTTATTGATATTTTATTCTGTGGAATAAACTGCTTTAACGTTGCTATTATATGTTTGCTATCGTGAATACATATTATATGGAAAAGGGGCATTACTGTGATCAAAGAGTGCAGTCTGGGGGCACAAAATGCAGCCATCAGGTTGAGGATATAGTTCTAGCTTTGGTCAGTGCCTGAATAAGAAGGTACCCTCTGAGCTTCATGATGGAAGAAAGCTGGGAAATGAAATAAATACAGATATAAGCTTCCATGGAATAGAGGCCACCCTAGTTCATGATAGCTCCTTCCACCATTAATCCAGTTGCCACAAAATTAAGGTGCCGCAAAATTCAAATAGAGATAATCAGTAGCAAAAAAATAATTGCAAATTATCCAGTGGTGTCATCTAAATGATTTAAGAACAGGTACTCACTTTTGATTGGCACGTGTCGGGACCCGCCCACCGGAAGTGACGTCATAAGCCAGAAGTGATGTCATGGCAGGAAGTGACATGAAAAAAGCCCTTTTTGAGGCCTCAGATGATTTTAAACTGACCCAACAGTTCCAACAGTATTCCACAGCACCCCCAGGACATGTGAAGGAGGCCTGGCATGTTAAAACCCCAGAGCAGCTCATTTTTCAGTGGCAAGGAAAGGAAAGGCTCCGCTCGCTGCCTGCCTGCCTGGCTGGCTCTGAGAACATGCAGGCAACTCAAACATGCAGGAAATTCAAACGTTGCAGAGGGCGGAGTTGACGAGTGGGCGGGCAAATGGGCGGGGCCAGCCGTAATCCTAGAAACCGGTACTCGCGTACCCCCGCGTACCCCCTGCATGGCATCACTGAAATTATCCATGTTCACTTTGTCATCTATGGAGACATGGCTTAATGCAACCCTTTGCAAACTGTACTCCTGAGGACTCAAACCAGCTCTTTTAGATGTCCTCTCAAGATATAATAATGAGATTACCCTGTAGACAGGTCAAAAAGGTGACAATTCTGTTCCAGATAGATGACAGATTAAATAATGTGCCTTGATAACACACGAAGAATATGTCTGGCTGGTTAGACAGCCAGATAAGTAGATGGTTTCCTGTTTTAAGGACAAAGTAAAGGCATTCCTTAATCACCTTCTTTTGCACAGATCACAGGTGAAAACATCCCAACATAAAACCTTAAAAAAATGGCTCAGAAATCTGCTTATACGTTCTAACAAAATGACACCAGACATTTTTTGCTGCCACCCCTCTCCTTCCCCACAACCCTTAAAATGGCTCAAAGAGCGACTGCTTGGCTGTGTTCTAGAGCAAAAGATGCACCATTTTGACTTGGCACTGGGACAGTTTTCCACGGAGCTCATTATTTCCTCCCCCCACTCTGCTCAAATTCTCCCAGCAACTGCAGCTGGAGATATCATTAGTGCAAAGGAAAAAAAGGCACTTCCTCTACGTGCGCACGAGTGTTTCTGTGTGCATTTTAAATTCCTCTGTATTCTTGGCAGAATCAAGAAACGAAGGCGCATCCATTCTGAATTGGGAGGAAAAGAAAGCCACCTCGGGCCTCATAAGTAAAAGCTCTTACTGTCACATTTTAGACTCCAATTCCCAAAGAACAGCTTTTCAGGTGGCTGAAATCCATCTCTTAAAACTTCTGCCCCCCTTTTTTGTGGCATTCCCTGCTGCAGAAATGACAGCCCTTCTGTCTTTTTCTTCTGGTGAGCGTATCTACACATGCGTTGAAAACCAAGTTCACACAAGCTAGGCACTGAAAATATCACACACAAACTTGCACACCAGGCCTATCCACTGAAGGCCCAAATATCTCTGTGTGGACAAGGAGCCTACTATAAATCTAGAGAATTCTTACTGCACTTATCAAAATAACTTGTCCCCAGCTTAGTCATCACTCAGAGTCCACCCAAATCTTATGGAGCATCCAGCTCAGAGTCACCAAGGCAAAATGCTTTCCAGATACAGTTATTCAGATATATTCTTAAGAAAGCTTCTACAAGTTCGAAAAGCATTCATTCGCCACAGTGGATTCAGAGAGAGAGAGAGAGAGAGAGAGAGAGAGACAGAGAGAGAGAGAGATGGCCACACTAGATTTTGGTCTTTTCCACACAAGAAAATTGGGCGGGTGGGTGGGTGGGTAGGAGGAACATCTATTATTTCTCTCCTCCAACATCTGTAGTTCAGGGCTTCTACATCAGCCTAGCTTTGTCTCTTCCCCAAATCACCTTGTTGCTGTGTTTGACATCCAGCCTGAAGAAGAGTTCTGTGGGACTCAAAAGTTTGCTCACACTTTTTGTGACATTTTTGTTGGCCCTAAAGCTATTACCTTATAGGGAAGTTTTCTTCTAATGGACTGAACATGACTACCTATGACTTTAGTACCTGCCGCTGTTTTTAGAATAAGCATTGCGCTCTCTCTCGCTCTCTCACACTCACTCACTCACTCACTCACTCACTCACTTACACACACACACACACACACACACACACACACACACACAAACTTACTTTTTAAAAAAAGAAGCAATGAGAGAAGGAATGATTCCTAAACTGAACACAAGCACAGGTTTAAGTTTTCTTGATGAAAGAAGCTGCGTTTGGTTTATTCCGTGGAAAAGAAGGCATCGCAATGCTTCTTTCTTTGTTGGTGACTCTCTACGGCATTAAGCAGATGGGTTGTTGTCTTTTGCCGAGCAGTTATACCGCACGCAGAGAAATGCACAAACTAAGCAGAAGTGTTTGTCCCTGATGTGTGTACTGGCGGGGAATCTCACAGCCAACTCTGTGGCAATATTCCCAGCTGTTAAGCCCAGCATTTTTGTTTGTCTATGGCATGATGCAAAACAAAACAAAACGACATCAAACTTCAGAATGGGCAACTCTCACCAGGCAGAGAGCCCTTCCTTGTTAAAAGCCCAAACCAACCACGTTTACCTGGGGCACCTGCCAGGCACCTTTCTTGATCAACAGACACACTTGTTTGTGGACTTCCCAGGGGCATCCGATGGTGAGTACCAGAGTGCTAGATTATTTGGGCCTGACCTCATCAGGTCCTCTAACTGCTCCCTTAAGTTGGGACACGGCTCAGTGGTGGAGCTGCATGCCGAAGACCCCAAATTCAATTCCTGCCATTTCAGGTTAGGAGGGGATAGCAGGCAATGAGAAAAATCTGTGCCTGAGACCCTGGACTGCGACTGCCTGGCAGCACAGATGATACTGGTCTCGACTCAGACCAGTTTTCTTCCCTTTTCATCGCATGGCACACTGACAAGGTTGCTAAAACTGTCAAGGCACACACCATCAGGGTTGTTTTTTTTTGCAATTGTCAAGGCACCCCATGCTGCTGGAGGGGGGAGGGCTTCCATCCCTCAATGGCCCTACTAGTAAATGGCCCTCTCCCACACTCCCGAGACACACCTGTGGGCCATACAAGGCACACCCAATGTGCCAGCCAAGGCACAGTGGTTGAAAATTGCTGGTCTAGAGGCAGCTTTCTACACCCATAAATCTTCCCCCCTTGCAGGTTATGCTGTGATGTCCACAAACAGATGCACAGAACCCATGACTGGGGGGGGGAGGGGAGATGGCCGCGCTAAACAGTCCTGGGAACTGCAAAACGTGCCATCCTCTCGAGTTTTTGCAGAGTCCTCATGATCCGAGGGACACCCAGAAAAGGTCTGAATGGAATGCCCTCAGGAAGCCGTTAAGAAGCGCTTGGGGCTGGCAGCAAGGAGGTGGCAGCCCAGTGCAAACACGGAGCTTTCTGCCTCCTGTCCTCCCGTTAACCCCTATTCTTGGCCATTCCTTTGGAGATAAATTATCTTGCACAAACAAAATTACCGGGGATTGCACCAGCAGCTGAACTTCTCCATAAAGTTCTCACTACAGGGAGTGGTGTTGCCTTGCCACACAGACATAAACAAAAGGCAAGCAGACCAGAAAAACAAGTTTTAATTAAGGCCGCTTCTGCATAATCAATTTTCCCTTTCATCGGGCTACACACTCTGCAATCCACAGTCTGAAGCACTGGGCCCCGGCACAGGCGACACTGGAAGGGGTAGCAAAAGGAAGTGTGGGGGGGCACTGTGTGGGTGGGTGGGTGCCCCCACACGCTGTGCGTGTGTGTCGATTGTGGGGGCAAGTGGAGGCTCAGGTTTTGAGGAGCAAGCAAGGGAGGAGCTCAGTGTCTTTAAATGGAAAACAGGAAGCAGTCAACCTCACTCTGCACAGTGCTGTCCTTACACTACTGCCTGGCTCCCCCAAAGACCCAGAGTCCCAGCTTCTAGAGTCCCAGGATCAGTAGTGTCAGCCTACCGGTACCGGGCTGCAGTGGGCGGGCTTTCGACGTTACGCAACAGAACGCAGCGATCGCGCTGCCGCTCACCCGGAAGACACACCCAGTGTACCGGTAGGCTGACACTACTGCCCAGGATGGAATAAAAAAAATCTCAACTGAAAACTGAACTACAGTACTCTTTAACACACACACACACACACACACACACCCCTACCCCTGTTGGGAAATCCCATGATGCAGGGCCACATCTGTATGCAGGAATCTCTGTGGAAGGAAAAGGGCTTAAACCAGTCTGAGCAGAAAATGAAGCTGCATTTCTACCGGTCTGCTCTTTACTACGTTTAAGGGGGATAATCCTACCATGCACTGCCACATGCATGTACGCTGCGCCCACTGCAAGGTAGGTCCGGGCTGTGGTGCAATTAAATGCAGAGTTGGAGGATTTTAGCCCCCGCACCCCGCGTCACGCACCAGCCGCCCTTTGGGGCTACTCGGATCTGCACCGGCGATGTCGCAGGCGCAGGTCCAAGCGGTCCATGTTGGGCCGGGGTGGAGGATGCAGGCTGCGCTGCTGCAGTCTCCAACTCAGAGCACTTTCTCTGGGGGGGGGGGGAAGCTTTTTTCAAATTTATTAAAAACCATCGAGTGAAATTCCTACTCTGATTCCCCTGCCCCATTTAAAAAAAAAAAAAAAAGCCTCTGTATCTCACCATCGTGAGTACCTCCTACTCTATTTCCCACCCTGGTCTTCTGAATTCCTGTGTGCTATTTGCAGGCAAGGTCATTGTGGAAGAGCATGGCAAAAAGCCAGCCTGAGTTTTGTTTTGTTTTTTCCTTCCCTCTTCCTCTCCAGCCAAGCTGCAGGGAGGGGAGGGTGGAGAGCTGAGCTCAGGAGCTCCATTAGAAGTTTCTACAGTCTAGCCAGGAGGCTGGGAGCCCAGACTGAGGCTGTTCTGTCCTCCCAGCACCCTCCCTCCACCACCTCTCCCGCCTCCTTTGCCACGGCCCTCCCCTCGCTATCTCCCTCAGTCGGCCTGACTCGTCTGACGCCTTCACTGCAGCTGAGCTGACTCATTTTGCAGGCATTTTTAAAGTGGCAGGGAGACATTTACGGAAAAAAGGAGTGTGCAGGCACCAGCGTGGTTCTAAAAAGCCCAGCAACGTGGGTTTGCATCCTTTTTACCCTTTATGATACTTAAAACTTTCAGAAGGACAAAAAAGACATCCTAACTTGCAGAGTGCCTTCATACAGCTATCTATCATTACACGATTCATTAAAGACACTGGGGAGGGGGGTGGAGAAGGGGTTTGAGCCATTGAAATTGGCTCTCCTATATTTGCGGTCAACATCCTGCATTTTAAAACTGTTCTCCAAAATCTTCACTCAAGGTCTGTGCCAGGAGGAGATTGTTTGAAAGGTTCAACCCTATAACATATTGCACTAGGATCAGTCCAGAAAACATTTAGTCAACTAACCATATCAAATATTGGTCAAGGATTTTTAAAAGCAACATTCATTCATTCATTCATTCATTCATTGGGGGGGGGATAATTTAATGATCAATTTAGTGCTTCCCATATATACAAAACCAGTATTAACCCACAAAACCACTTACTTAATTCAACTTTAAAAAAATAGTGGCAGTGAATGATTTAAAATTTCGAGAACTTTAGGGGAGATCTCTATACATTTGATCAATTCATTAGTTGTTTTCTTGTTTCCCAAGAGGCCTGGATCAGTCTAAAAGGTGCACCTGGGGCTTGCAGAAGAAGTCTGGCAAGGCTTGGCAAGGCTGAGGGGACACCTCCTGATAACAAAAGTCTTGCCCATGATAACAAAATGACACCATCACAAAATGTCAAACAGATAAACTGCCAATTTCACAGCTAGGCTTGTGGCTGAAAGGCGTACCTTCAAGACACACAACACCTTGTATAAAACCCAGCAATCTAAGAGTGCTATCCTAATCTGGAATTAGGCTGGCGCAGTTAGGCCAGCAAAGTTTGGCCAACACAAGGGACACCTTAAAGCATATCTGGATCACTCTCGGAGTCAGAGAGGCCAGCACACAGGCGTGCGCCATCCTCCCTGACTCTGAGAGTGGTCCAAATGCACTTTAGGGTGGCCCTTGTGCTGGCCTAACTGTGCCAGGCTAACTCCAGGTTAGGATGGCACTTCAAACAACTCCACTTTGGCAATACATTTCAAGGCAGTGAGGACATAGATGACCCTCCCCCCTCACACACAGTCACAATTAAATTAAATTACACAATTAATCCATTTCAAAAGAGGTGGCCCCTAATGCTCCAAAGACCTGCTGTCCCCTTTAAAAAAATGACTCCAAATGGGAAATGATCAATGGGGATAACGTTATGTGGTTGTCATTTACTGGGTCTACTGCATCCACCCAAAGAACGTCAGAGCAACACAGTTTGGGATGGAGGGGCCTGGACTGGGCGGGTTCGGGTCCACACTGGATGCGTACAGTAACGCAGACACCGTCTGGGTATGTGAGTGATGCAGGCTCCCAAAACTTCATCTAACTGGAGAGATGACGGATGAGTCAAACCCCTTCGACAAAAGGGTGAAACAATTACAGACACACCGTGTATGAAAATGCCCAACAGCTGCCTGGGGACAGGCCAAGAATGCCTTCATTATTCACAGTGGATCCTCTCCTTGCAGTCTGCGCCCCAGATGTGAGAACTAACCTTAGCAGCACACAGCAGAGGCTAGAGCTGGTGGTCTGGGCAGTGCCGAGGTGAGACCAGCTCAAGGAAAAGTTGTCTGACGCAACACCGGTGTCACAAGGGCCAGGATCCTTCCCCCCTTCCCCCCCCCCGGCAAAGCTGAAGGTCATGTCTCCTTCCATTGCAATTACAGAGGGCTGCTCAACCGGCAGGCAGCAGGAGCAAAGGCACAGCCAGCCTGGAAAAGCTGTCTTGGGGACGCTGGTTACTGCCAACGGGAGGAAATGATGAAAAATTCATGCGAGCTGAGAGAGAGAGAGAGAGAGAAACCTGAAAGGGTGTGCCCAGAAAGCACCACTTTCAATCTGTCCTCATCAGCAAGTCTTACAATACCAGCCGCATGGGAAACAGCTGGGGCACAGAGCTCCATATTCTCAAAACGCACCTCCCACCCCCACAAACAGCTTAGCTACGAATGAGAAACAAGAGCAGAAAGAAAGCAGCGCTACAGATTTCCTTCCGGGTCGGGGAGAAGCAGCTGTGGGGGGCAACTGCGGAGCCTGGGATTTGAAACAGCGAGTCATTCTTTTCCCAAACGCAAAAAAAAGGAGATGGGTGGCCCATCTTGAATTCAGTCCTTCCAACTCACTTTCTCACTACCCCCCCCCACCGAATCACACCCCCTTTTCATGTTACAATTCGAAATACATCATTAAGCAGCCTTGAAAAGAAAACTGCGTGGCTGTTTCTCAAGGTTCCCCTCTAGGACCAGGCAGCTGAGTGTGCAAAGCAGAAAGTGTGCTCAGTGGGAAAGTGAAAGGCCCTGTTATGTGTGGCTTTGAACAAATTAAAGGGAGGGTGGAGAGCCTATGTAAATTTTTTTTATGCAGATAATTCTATGGTAATAAAACACGCGCAATGGCCATACCTCTCTGCTCCAGGTATTTTAGCTGACTGGCAGCCAGATTTAGGGCACAATCGTAACCTCGCACAGGCTGGCACCGTAAAGTGCGCTTGCAGCACTCTTGGAGTCGGGGAGGCTGGCAGCATGTTTGCAACATTCCTGGGCCATCACAAGTGACTTGCAGTGGCCTAACTCCAGGTTAGGATTGCGCCGTTTAAAGCGCTCGTGGCTGAAATGAGGGGCCGCACACCCCTCCGTTATGCTCTCTCCTCCTAGTAAATTAAATATACATCTATTCTGTCTTTCAGTCTGCAACTGCTCTTAATTTCGCAGCTTTGCCTGAGCTGACGAGTGATTCCTTGGAAACCGGCATCTCTCCATAAATTGCTTTTTAAACTAACTGCCCCAAGCTTAAGGCCAAATCCAGACCACCGGGGGTTCTTGACATGGGCGAGTCCCACGATACGGCATTTGGTATCAATATTGAGACTGTAATTATGTTGTGATTCAGGCAATGCGTACATCATTCCGAAAACTGCCTCCTTCATAGTCTTTTTTTGTTATTACCGTTTAGAAAAGGTAAAACAGGCATCTTTCACATGAGGTCATATAGCAAGTCCATTATACCAGTGAGGTCTTCACTGCCGTGACCCAATCGAATGAATAAGTGAAACTGGGGACCCCACTGTCAATCCAGCCCCCTCCCAGGACCTAGTCCACCCACCCCACACCCTGCTCCTGTGATGCCTCCCAGCACCGTTTATTGCAACCAGATATTCTTATTAGAGACAGCCAAAGAAGGTGACCATAAATCCTGTCACTAGTGAAAGCTATTTCAAGCACAATTGCCAAGAACCAAAGCAGGACTGGGACACAATCTCCTAGTACATGGAAGGGTACACCAGATACACCCCCCTTCACCTGGTGGTTCTCTAGACTTTGGAACCCCTTTCATTCCTGTACGTTGCCGCCACCCCACAACTGAGGGTTCGCGGCCCCACTGGGGTACAGACCCCAAGGTTGAAGACCACTGCATTATATTATGCAAGAAAATGCCACCAGCTCCCACTTCAAAGATGAACGGGAGAAATGTCCTTTCTGCTTGTTCTGGAAGGACAGAGTAACTCAACCCTCTCCCTCTCTCTCCCTCCCCCCTCCATATCAGGGTGGCTTTCAGAAGAAAGATAGTTTAAGGTGAATTAGAAACACTGCTCCCCTCCCATTTCTATCCATCAGGCCACACAATGGTCCAATGTGAAACTTAAGACTGGCAACTATATTAACTGCAAACGAGGAGGAAGAATTGGACTCCCCAAAATCTCACTGACACGTTGCGATTCAGTGTCGCTCAGCATCTTTCCCTACACAAGTCTGTCATCCGTTACGGTCATTTCACCAACATGTCAAAGCCGCTTCTGTTCATCCTGCAGAAAGGTCTTGACCCTTGACCCTTCTCCCTTGAAGCCATCTACTGTGCACCAGCCCCCAGCCCCATTTCAGAGCTTGCCACGTTTTATGGGTCTGTGTACACTTGTGGGTAATAAACCTGCTTTCCTAGCTGGAGTTGCTCTATTGTGAATTAAGAAGCCTCGAGAGCAAGGCTAAGTTTGCACACTGGATTCACATACAAGCATTCTGGGGCCTCTCAGGAATTAGAATTGGTGAAAAGTTCAAAAAGCGCGACACAAACAGACCCACAGAAATATTAGCAGGCTGCATGAAATTATGGCTTCAGATCTCTGTTCAGTTTTCAGGCATAGCAGGTAAAAATGTCTCAATGATGTCCTTCAAGGCAACTAACCACAGCTTTTTCTACCCAAGAGCCCTGTGCAAATGCTCCAGGTATTGGAGGAATGGCAACAAAGTGCTGGTGTTTAGAAAGGGCCACTGCAATGGCACACTATCCTTGTCTGTTCACACCAGCGTTGTCATGCAGCCGGAACGCTGGGCGGGAGGAACGGGTGAGCGCCCCCCGCGGGGGCAGGGAAGACGGCGAAACAGACCGGAACGCAACGGGTGGGCTGCCGCTCACCCGTTCCTCCCGCCCAGCGTTCCAGCTGCATGACAACACTGGTTCAAACCCATGCTTGCAAAGGCAGCCCCCCTCCCCAAGCAACTGGGAACCGTACAACGACAGACACTGACACAATGCAGACATGCAACACAACGTGAATGCAGGGGAGGCAGAGCCTGGTGACACCCCCCCCCCAGTATGTGTGCCCTCATTCCACACATCTGAACAGAATGAAGGAAATGTAATTGTTATGAGATTGCAGTTGGTCATCTTTGTACGAACACCTGCTGTAAGTTAAGGCAATTGTATTCTAACACTTCTTCAGAGGAGGCCTTTTCGGCTAATTTGCAAGAGGTCAGTTTAAAAAAGAAAGGACAAAATCATCTCCAAGGTAAAAGAGCAAGCCCTTAGAGACCAGTTGTACCTACACTTTCAAGAACTGGAACGTGACAGGAACTGGGGGAGGGGGAAGAGATAATCTGTGTTACTCACGATTACCGTCATGTCAACCTGCCCCCACTTTCCAACCCCTCCACCTCTTCCTTCCTCTCTTACCGCAGTTTGTCAGAATAATTTTTATCAAAAAAAGGATCCACATGGTGGGCAATGGGCAATGTGACATTTGTGAGTCTCCATGCCCTGGCCAGTCATTGTTAAAAACATGGAATGGATTATGGCAGTTTCCAAATTATGGGTCGGAACCCACCAGTGGGTCACGAGCCAATTTCAGGTGGGTCGTGAAGCACCCAGAGCAGCTATATTGAAAATATGGGAAGATGGGATGCTGGAAAAGGGAGGGCCAAGTGGTTGTTTTGCTTGTGTCAAGATTGTAAATGGACTTTCCCCCCCTTTCTGATCCACTTTGCTATTGGAAAATGGCTGAGAAATAACTCAACTGATTGCTGCATTCTCAGGAAAGCAGCAGGCTGTGGTGTCACAATGGCAGCATTTCAGATCATGACATCCCTTCTGGTGGGTCCTGGACATTCAAAAAAGTGGGCCCCAGTGCTAAAAGGTTTGAGAATCACTGGATTACGGTAAAGATACACATAGTAATAATTCTTATCATTATGGTTACTTCTACCATATCTACCTTGTCTTCTTATTTCTACCCCAGGGATTGGGGGCGGTTAATGGTTAATTGTAACTAGCGGGCTCTGCAGGCATCTCCAAACAGAAACACAAGCAAGCATTCTGGGCAAAGATCGTTGCTTAGACCCACCCATGACTCCATGGTTGCTCGCTGTTTTCATTAAGCTCATTATTTTTTTAAAAAATTCCGATTGGTTAATTGACCAACACAATCCCATACACGTCTACTCAGAGGTCCCATTGAATTTATTGGGCTTACTCTCAGGTAAGACTGCATTCTAAATCTTTTGACAGTGCAAATGACCAAATCATAACTGAAGTTCAAATGACGTATTGGAAGTGCTGAAGAAGGCAGGAAGCCACGATCTTCTTCCTCTTTACCTAGAATTCGTGATCTCCAACCCCTCCTTTCCCTCAGCACCTGCAAAAGCAGTGCGACTAAAACGATTTTGCGTCATCTCTAACCGCGACAGTCCATCCTTATGTTCACAAGGGTTGTTTTTTTTAATTTAACTTATTTATTCCCCAGGGTCTGGATTCCATGAACAAACAGAGAACTTTCCCAAGTTGCACAGCAACGGTTGTCAGAGTGGAAGGAAGGACTCAGCAGATGCAGGACAAAAATCTGCACACATTTCGCGGCAGAGCTAGACGCGATTTTATTACCTAAGCACAGCCTGTGCCGAGTGGTTCAGGAGGTGCACTCAAGACCTGTTCACATTTAGCAGAATCAGTTCCCAGCACACCCTCCTAGTTAAATAATTAAGCCGGGCTTGTGGTTATCACCTATTGTAAAAGACTGCTTAATATTTTATTCCACTTCAGAAAATCCATGTAATAAATATGCACGGATTCTGAAGGATCTGAAGAGCCAATTGATCTTTTCATCCAGATTTAAAATACAATAAAATTACCCTGTGTCTGTGATGAGCGAGGGGGGAATTCGGAATTCGTTCTCTTTTTGTTGTGGGTCATTAATGCACACACTGAACGGCAGTGTAGGAGACAGTCCAGAGTTCACTCTTATCTCTGCCATCACTTGCCTCTTTTACACATTTCCAAAGGAGTCCTTACACTTTGCTGACTGTAAAGAGCACTCCAGCCTGTAACTTTAACCCTTGAACAAGCTTTCAAAGAATTGCTTCTGGCTGATAAGCAGCTATTTCTACATTAGCAGAGCAGGTTTTACTGAAAACAAATCTCATCTCATTTAATCGTTTGTATAGCCCTTTACCTATATCTCCCTTGGTAACACCCAAGGAGGGGGGGATAGCTCAACTACACCTGCACCCATGGTTAGATTTGCCAGATGTTCATCTAGATGCAAACCATGGCACTGTCTTTCATGTCTACATCTGAAACAGGACAACCTTGAACTTGTTCAGGTAAGAACCTTGCGCCAGTCAAATCTGATGCTGAAAGGCCTAAGGACTGGACACACAGTCTGTAGTGAGATTAGCTCTTGATCTACTGCGATAGATATCAGTTTGTTAAATTTCTTGCATTGTTCTGATGTGTCCTTAAAAGCTTTTCCATGTTATTACCAGGTATACTGTTATAGAATGGCAGCCAATCACGTTTATTATAGGCTAGTCTCATATGACTCGTCTCCATTCAAAAGTGACATTCTGTTGCTGCTCCTGGTGTGTGCATGAGATACTAGGAGAATCTCTTTCCCCCACCCACCCACCCACCCACCCACACTTGACGTTCCCAGGGCTTTGGCCCATGAGGTTGGATCCTCCCAAATTAATGCTGGAGCAGAAATGATGCGGCATGGAGAGCATCCTTATGTGCTCAACTATCAGATGGACAGTGGGAGAAAGGATGGAAAAATGAAATGCAACAGCAGCTCACATCCTCAGCACACACTTTGGACAACATCCCTGCCAACATGAAAAAGAAAGTGTTGACGCAATTCAAAAAGTTCTTTCAAATCCCCCTTTCCAAAAAGCCTTTGGTGCAAGCCCAGAGTCCCAGATCCTGCAGGGACAAAAGTCTCACCTCCATTCCCCTTGAGTCAATTTCTAAATGGCAGGACTCCCGAGGCAACACAAAAAACAGCATTAGGTTGAGGCTGCAAGCACATGAGCACAAATACTTAGAACTAGAGTCCAACCAACCTCAAGCAAGACAGATTTTGATCAGAATGCACACTCTAGTCACGTTGGTACGCGTGTGTACACACACACACACACACACACACACACACACACACACACACACACACACACACACTTTGAAAAAGGGAAAAAAAACCTGATTCGCCAGCCACATCAATCTGCCCCATTTTCTGTCCAATTACATAAACATAGGCTGTTTGAGAGATATGTTGCAGCCTTCATTATATAAAGAGCAAAGAACACTGAAGCTTCTTGTGAGCAAACGAAGAACAACCCAGCAAAAGCTATTAGCAGGTGAACAATATACTGCTGTGGCAATCAAGTAAGTTAATTGTCTCATTGTCCCTTCTACAATGCATTCAACCAGAAGCTCTTGCAATTTCAGGATCTTTGATTTTTCTTTTCAAACTACAATACAGAAGGCAGGAGGATCGTGATTTTTGGCCCAACCATGAGGCGAGCGCATGGGTTGCGCATGGATTGTGAGCGCATGGATTGCAAAGGGCTGGTTTGGGTGTGTGTATGGCAGATTCGGTAATCCATGGGATGTGAGAGCTGGACCATAAGGAAGGCAGAACACCGAAGAATAGATGCTTTTGAATTATGGTGTTGGGAGAAGACTCTGGAGAGTCCCCTGGACTGCAAGGAGATCCAATCAGTCAATCCTACAGGAAGTCAAGCCTGACTGCTCCCTGGAAGGACAAATCCTGAAGGTGAAGCTCCAATACTTTGGCCACCTCCTGAGAAGAGAGGACTCTTTAGAAAAGACCCTCATGCTGGGAAAGATGGAAGGCAAAAGGAGAAGGGGCGGCAGAGGATGAGATGGTTAGAGAGTGTCACCGAAGTGATGAACATAAAATTGGGCGAACTCCGGAAGCTAGTAGAGGACAGGGAGGCCTGGCGTGCTGTGGTCCAGGGGGTAGTGAAGAGTCAGACACGACTTAGCGACTGAACAACAACAACAACAACAAAGGCAGATTACCAGTGTGTTTCATCCAGAGTCTTTTGCCCCCTTCCTCCAGCCCAACACAAGCTCCAATGATCCGCTTCCCACTCACATGAATGGCAAGCGGGCTATTCACCTTCTTATCCAGCTCCCCATACAGTTTCCTTCAACAGGACTTCCAGCTATACTTCCAAGTTCAGTTCATGCTGTCCCTTTAAATAAAACCAGGAGTCTCACCCGTCTGGTTTGGATGAACTCGCCTGAGAAGCACAGCAAGCAGCTTCCCCCCCCTTCCCATTTTTCTACAGTGCCGTGGCATCAGCTAGGGGCTTGCTCCAGGTCACAGGGGGCTAAGGAACACCCTCTTGAGATGTCACTTCAGCCTCCTCCAACATGTAGCAAAACCACCCAAGTGCCTCCCGCTGACACCACTCAGAGGCTGGAAAGCACCATCTGCTAAGAATAAGAGGCGTTTATCAGCGGCAGCCAAGTCAACACAGCGCAGGGTGGGTAAGTGGCATTGCATCACTTACCTGTACAACAGCCAACGCGTGGAAGAGATGGATTAACGCCACGATCAGATGGAGGCGAAGCCGGGGACAAGCAGAGAGACAAAAACGAAAGAAGAGAAAAACTGAAGTTACACAACTAGTGCAGAGTTAACAGCACCAAGGTTTAAGATGCAGGTGGCCAAATCCTACCCACTGACCTACAATTCAATTTGTTGACCAAATTTTCACCCAACTTTTTATTTGCGCACCAAAGTTACACAGGAAGCAGCTTTCGACAGAGTCAGAGTCCTGGTTCTTCTTGCTCAGTATTGTCTGCTGTTACTGGCAGCAGTTACTGGCAGCATTCTGGTGGGCCTTACCTGGGGATGCAAAGAATCAAACCTTGGATCAGCTCCACGCAAGGCAGGCACTCAACCTTGATCCATACTGATCAGCTGAAGCACAACCCCACCGCTGGCCCCTCCACCCCACCAAAAGCGTATCTGAAAGATTTCTGTCCCCTTGTTTCCCAGTTTTTAAATGGTTCATACACTGCTTCTGTTTCTCGGCGACACGCATTCCTTGCAACGTAACAATGCTGAGATTCTCTATAGATCTGCTGGTTTTGTAAACTTTCATTTCTGCGAATGTACGTGTTCCAAATGATGCTGCAAAATGATTCTCTCGGCAGTCCTACAACACAGCTACTCTTTTTCTATACTGCTGTCATTAATAATTCCTAGCTTTCCCCCTTCCTTCTCTTGCCCTTGGCTTGCTCTACGTTTCTATTACTTTCACAGTCGTCCATTGCCCGCAGTTCCCTCATTCCTCATCTCTTTGCCCTTTCTCACATCAACAGCCCAACCCTAAGCTTCTCTGGGCCCAGAGGAACAGTGGTGCCAAAATGGCCACCACTATATCCTGTGGGCACGGGGCAGCTGCCAGAGGGACTCCGGGGACATTCAACTGGACATACATCCCCTTACCCCGAATAAAGCCCCAGTCCCAACAGTGGAATTTCTCAAGTCTCTGCCTACTAAATCGCAGGCTGGGAAACTCAGAGAAACCCCATGTTACTCTAGATCAGCGGTGTTATGCTGCCGGAACGCTGGGCGGGACATCTGGGTGATTGACAGCCCGCCCGTCGTGTTCCGGAGCGTTACGCCATTTGCGTAACCAATTACGCCGCTTGCGTACGTTACGGAAACAGCGTAACGCTGCAGAACGCGACGGGCGGGCTGTCAATCACCCGGATGTCCCGCCCAGCATTCCAGCAGCATAACACCGCTGCTCTAGATCCATGTCGAGAAGCCCAGTGTCCTCTGCCAGTCCCTCCCCCTACCTAGGAATGCGGAACACACACACACACACACACACACACACACACCGCTCTGCACCATGCAATTGTCTAATATTCACTCATTTGCAATTCATTCAGTCCGTCCTCTTAAACACATGGAATAAATAAAATGTTGAATGAATTAATAATCCATTGGTAATCCTTCCAACTGTCTATTGTTCAAATGAATTAATCTATTATGTCTTACTTGCTGGCCGTCGTTCTCATGCTTCATCTGCACACAGTTCAACTGTCAAATCACACTGCTGTTTGTGTTTCAAAACCCAAGTACATTTAAGGCCACAATTTGTCTTTCCACACATACATCAACCTCTTGCCTAAAATTCTGCAAATCATCCATACATTATTTTCCTTCCCAAATCTTCCATAGTTTAAGATATAGTTTCATAGTCTTAAAAGGAAGTTGGGAATTTAAACTCTCTTCAGCAAAGCGACAGTTGTGGTAGGAAATCAGACCGAAAGGAGCATGGGTGCAGACAAAGTCCTCTCAAATATTAACAGGAGAGTCATTACCTAACACTCATATCTCAGTCCTCACCCCCAGACCCCACCATTTCTTCATGATTGGCAGTTTCTACTTTGCCCCCCCCCCCTGTCATTTTCAAAAGGGAGATATGCAGCAGCGTCATGCAGCCGGAACGCTGGGCGGGAGGAATGGGTGAGCGGCAGCCCGCCCATTGCATTTCGGTCCGTTTCGCTGTCTTCCTCGCCCCCGGGGCGGGGAAGACGACGAAACAGACCGGAACGCAATGGGCGGGCTGCCGCTCACTCGTTCCTCCCGCCCAGCGTGACGCCGCTGGAGATATGGACATGTGTCATCACACATACACACCACAAAATAGTATCATGAAACACAAATCTATGTATCTTTGTTCTCTAGTAGGCATAACCTACTGGAGAAACAAGCCAACTGACCAAGTGGGGTACAATTCAGGAAAGCTTATGCCACAGGGAACACAGGGAGCCTTTAAGGGCCAGAATCTCTAAGTGGCCCATTAATTTCTTTTAAAATGTAGCCTAGCCATGGATTTTTTTTTTTTTTTACTGTCCTTGTTATCCACAATCCATCAATATCTTTCTCCACCAGTTCCCAAAGTGCCCTTTGCAGGAGACGACAATCCAGGAGGCCAACGATTATGCCAGGACAGGCTGAAGATGCATTTCAACATTTTAACTTTATGCAGCGTTTAAGCTTGCCGACGTGCATTTAACAAAACCATGCACAGAACAGACAGAATTGGGTTGCAGATTTGTAGACCTACATTTGAAAAAGGACAAGAAAATGCACTGTCCTTTTATAACACACTGCAAACACCAGTTTTATGGTGAAGGACCCAGTTTTGAGGTGCTTGTGCTGGCTGACGGATCAGCTTCCTGCTCCCTTGATGTCCTGGGCTTGCTCCTCCTCCTCTTACTCAGAGACAACAGCGACTCTAAAATCCGACAATGGGAGTTTTGGGTCCCCTTCTTTTTTTTTTTTTTGGTCTTACGTTTTTAATCTTCTCCATTCTCAAGCACTTAGGCAAACAACCACCCAACTAAGGCTTTCAAGATGGGAAGTTATTTATACTCGCTGTCCAGCCAATGAAGAAATAAAAGAATCCCGGGAAGACCCCCCCCCCGAGTGTCATAAAGAGAGAGAGAAAACACAGCACCATCCCTGACCTGTCTGATGCGGCAAAGACATGCAAGCCATGAGAACCAAACTGAAAGTCATAAATGGGGCCAAAGAAAGGCTACGACCTTTTGAACTTTGGGGGCTGTTTTACAATAGGTGGTGGGACGAGAGCAGCTGACAGGCAGAAGAGATGTTGTGAGAGGTAGGAGCACAGTGTGGGATAGGTGGGAACATTCTAGCGCTCAAGAAGGGGTTGAGGATTGGCCTCCCCGGGCATGCATCAAGGAGTGCGTGCTTTGTTTGGGGCTGAAAAGTACAGGAATTCCATCGTTAGCAACTGGGCTCTCCCTAAGACACATCATTTCAATCCGGACGCCTCACACATGCTTCTTTTTTGCACGTGAATGTGGTGGAACCAATGCAAGAGGCTGCAAACCAATCTGGCTGTTCCAAGGTCAGATTTACATCTGCTTCCTAGGAAAGCCGCTGATCGGAAAGCATACCCTGAGTTTGAAAATTTTCCAACATGACACCAGATTAAAATACAGCACGTTCTTACACATGCTTGGCCCTCACAAATCTAAGTTCCACCAAAAAAAAAAAAAGTACTGCTTGATTAGCATGTTGTACCGCAAAGTGGTGTTTAAAAGTCACCCCAAAACTGGTAGTTTTGGCAACAACGCTAGCACAAGTTTACTTTTCAAGAACCATCAAACAGTCTACGAGATCTGACAAGATAGCAAAAGGCAAGTAGTTTTGTAAACTAAAGCCGATGTTCTAAGGGAAGAAACACTGTTCGGAAACATGCAAAGACGGTGTGGCTGGATGGCAAGTATGCAGAAACAAAACCCTAATTAAACTACCAAAACTCACACCAGCTCAGAGTGGGAGAAGGGGCCATTGGAACTAACCTTTTCCCCATAATTAGTGCACACATACTAACTAGTTTTAAAAGAGATATGTCAACTTAAGGTGGCGGACCAGCTCCACATTCTGAAACAACGCAGGTCAAGACACCTTATATTTGCATGTTATTAACCTGCTTCCATAAACTGAGACCTAAAAAAAGGAACAGAATGAATTCCTCAATGGCCAGATAATGATGATGCTTCGAGACCTATTCTGCAAAGGTGTGTGTGTATGCTTTCTTCAAAGTTTTCTTTTTTTAATTAAACAACAAGAACAAGCTGGCAAAATAAAGGGAAGATAAAACGAAGAGTCTTGTTGCACCTCAAACTTTATTTAAGCATAAGCTTTTGTGGATCATAATTACTTTCATCAGGTACAGAACTGTCTGCAGAAGGTAAGTATTGCCCTATTCACCTGGGGATACCATATAAACAGAACAAAAATATAGAAAGTGGAAGGGGGTGGTCAAAGGCTTATGGGATAAAAGATGTACAGTCAGTTGCCATTATTATGCAAAGGAAAAAAAAGAATGCCACCTTTTTTTGGGGGGGAGAAATCCATTTAACTAAATATATTCCAGCTTTCTAAATTATTATTATTTAACAGCCATTATGAGGCCAATGGCACGTTTGTTTTGCATAGAGGAAAGACAGTCTTGAATAGCAGCAACAGTAGAAAGCAATTGTCAAGCGACCTGGTTTTATACTGTGTTGGCACCTAAAATAAAAGGAGGACTGCAAGGGTGCCAAAAGCCATCAGCCTTCAGCCCAGGTCATTCAAAGGCAGCCATGCATTTTTGTATATCAATGGATGAGTTAAATGGCCCTGAGAAAGGCAGGCAGCAACTCAGTTGTTATGCAGGGGCAGTGAGAAAAAAACACACACACACCACACTAGGAGATTGCAACTTCCTCTTTAGAAAATGTTTAGAGAAAGGGACTCTATTGGATGCTGATGGTCTGAATGGGTGCAATTCCCCAAGGGCATCTGCAGGGCAGAACAGAATCTGCAAAGAATCTTTTGCAAGTACTACAGTCTGCCACACGGCTTCCTTCTTGCCAGCCTCTCTTTCGAAAGAGGTTGCCACAGAGCTCCACCTTACCACTAAGCCCTCTCTCCCTCCACTGGCGGTGGGTCAGGCCAGGCCAAGCAGCGTCACATAGTTCTTGCAGCAGTGACTGAGCTTCACACACATGTCAAAACACGGCCTGTGCAATTATTTTGCTTGTGTCAAGGTTGTAAATAGGCATTTTTTTTCCTTTCCTATTGGAAAATGCCTGAGAAATCACCCAACTTATGGCTGCATTCTCAGGAAAGCAGCAGGCTCTGGTGTCACAATGACGGCACTTCCAGCCGTGACATCACTTCCGGTGGGTCCCGGACAGATTGTCATTCTCAGAAGTCGGTCCCGGTGCTAAAAGGCTTGAGAACCACTGCCTTAGGGTGAACACGGCAACTTGAAGCTGGGCAAAAATTAAGTTCCACATCTTATCTTGGGGTTGAGGTGGTGCTGGTCAGATTTTTTTTTAATGCTATGCCAAACAAAAGATCACGTCCCACCGAATGAGCAGAAGTAAAAACTAGGGTAGGTCTACAGTTCAATACACGTAACTGAAACATAAAAAGAGTTCTCCTGGCAGCTTTCAAATAACGGAATAAGGGGGGGGGGAACTACAGCTTCAGAGAAGAGCGCCCGTTTGGCATGCAGCAAGTTCCAGGTTCAATCCCTGGCAGCCTCTCCAGGTAGGGCTGAAAAAGAGACCCCCCCCCCGTCTGAAACCCAGGAGAGAGGCTGACAGGCAGTGCACCACTGGCCTGACTCCGAAGAACACGGATTCATTTGTTCATGTACCGATGTTTGGGTGGGCTGCAGCTTGACAAACAGGGCGGGGGGGAAAAAAACACCCTCAAAAGCCCCCCCCCCCCGCCGGTGCATGAAACTCATTTCATGGTTCTTTGGATCCTGGCCAACCCAGATCTCCAAGCTCATCTCTGAGCTTTAAGACTCTCTCGCTCTCTCAGTACCTTCTGGCACTCTTCCCAGGAAGCAGCTTAAAATGGAGCTGAAGAACAAGAAAAAAAAAAACTTTTTAAACTCTCTCTCGCTCTGTCTTCCTGCCCCTCCCTCCTGCCCTGAGTCTGGAAGGAGAGAAATGCAGGGGTATGGAACGGCTATTAGGGACGGCTCAGCAGCAGGAGAAAAGCGACAGGGGGAAACGGTGCCACAAGAGGTGTAAGAGTGGGCTGGGGCCCGGGGCCCTGAGGGCATAATCCCAATCCGGCCCAGGAGTGTCGCGAATGCACCATAAAGCACGTTTGCACCTCCTGAATCTGACTCTCAGAGTCAGGGAGGCTAGCTTTACGGCACATCCGTGACACTCCTGGGCCTTCACTTGTGCCGGCCTAACTCCAGAATAGGGTTGCACCCTGAAACACAGAGCCACGTCAGGCACTTGGGCGAAGAGGGAGCATTTCAACCCTTTCTTCCCCACTCTTTTATTTTTGGCCACATTCAGAAGCCAGGGGGTCAGCAAAACAGCCCACCTCTTTCTTCACAGACACGTAGACACCCGTTTTTTCCACGCAGTGGGGGAGGGACACCCGGGCACCCGGCCACAGAGTCTGCTCTCTCCATTGTCTGGCTCGGAGCAGGTGAGCCACACCAAAGGCGGGCTGAAGAATTGCAGGGTGCACGTTCCTGTGCTGAAATCTAGGCCGCACCCAGGCTCTGCCCAACCGTGCCCTCACCTGGCCTGCAGCCAAGGACGGCACACCTGGAAGCCTTGGCTACCTGGCTGCTCCTTCCCCACCTAAGTCGGAAGAGCCAGAACACGCACCTGAAGAGTTAGGGCAGTTAAGTTGGAACCTGAAGGGAAAACATTCCCATCAGCCGGCCCTGAGAAGCAAAACCGCAGAAGGGAGTTTTGCAGCACTTCTAATTAAACAGTGGCCAGAGGGCTCTTTGCCAACCGGGTTTGGTGCCGCTGAGATTCCTCCACCTAGCCAAACCCATGCAAATGCAGTTGCACCACGGCCTGAAAGGGCCTCACTCTGGCAAGCACGGACGATGTGCCAAGCCTCAAAAACGCCCAGCTCCTCGCAAGGCACAAGGGCAGCAGCCATGAGGCTGCTGGCAAGGGAGAAGAGAGGGTGCCACTTGCACAGGGTGAGGACGCAAGGAAACTGCTGGACAGGAAGTCGACTCCCAGACCAGGGAGTCATGTTGTGACTGGAGGTCTGCGCAGATTAAGGCAGGGTTTCTGTGGTTTCCTGTAGACGGTTGCGACTGACACAATGCTGAGAAAGCCAGCCAGCCAGCCAGCCAGCCAGCCTTCTTCCTCTTCCTGCCTTGCAAGCTTTGGTGTCACTTGTTAAAATTCTGCAGTAGTGCAAGAAACACCCTCTCTTTTAAAAGGAAGCAACTAAAAAAAGAACAAAGTAGTTACCTCGAGCAGAAGGCTGCACTGCCTTCCTTAACGGCAGCATGAAAACCAGTTGTCCCAAACCTCTATCCCTGCCCTGACAAGACTGGCGAACAAAGATACAGCGTTCCAGTTGTATGCGAAAGGGCCGACCTACACCAGAAAATGTATATGGTTTTTATGCCGGGTTAACAGTCACAGTGTCTGCAGAACAGAACCTTGGAAACTGCTATTTGATGAAGATGCCGTCAGAGATCCCAACTGGTCAACCTCACCCGCCAGAGCTTTGCTCCAGGTTTGCCTGCAACCAAGCAATGACTGCTGAATAGATGACGCTGGATCAGGTCTGCCTAGCTCTGCATTCTCTGCGCTGATTGACAGCAGCTCTCCAGGGCTGCTGGCAAGGAGTTTTTCCCAGGCCTACCTGCAGCTGCTGCCAGCCACGGAACCTGAGATTTTCCGCATGCAAAGCAGGTGTCCCATCGCTGAGTCATGCTTCTCTTCCAAAAACTGTTTCTGCTCTTAAAGCAAAGGATGTTGGTGGTGTAGACGTGGCTATGGGGTGCTGCATACTCTTAGAGACGGCAGAAGGCAACAAGGGATCAGCTTTGCTTACGGCCCCCAAATTTGTTGTAACACCTTAATATGGAGAGGAAAGACTGACTATAAAAACTTAAAACAACAACAACAACACCTCTACTGCTGTCGGGGTCATTTGTAGCAGACTGGCAAGGGTTTCCAACAACTTTGATCTGTAGTAACTTGGATGTTAATGTTGTACCTCCAGTTCAATCCTCGCCATGCAACTGGGGAAGAGCCCTACCTGAAACTCAAAGCTCACTGCAAGTCAATATACACAAGGCTAGATGGACCAAGGGTAGACGACAGGTTCGTATGCTCAGATACACAACAGGTCCCCCATTCTTTGGGCCACCATCTTGCATCGGACTCTTATCATTGCCAAAAAATACTTTGCACCGAATCCCAGTTGGTGGTCCCTGGAGTCCGAGTGAAAAAGAAAATCTAAGACCTGTGAATCTGAAGCCTGCCCACCTCTGCTTCAGATTGAAGGCCTATTGACACAGCCCTTTGCTGAATTGGAGCCATATGAACGGCACCTGGATTGAAGTTTCCGGAGCTGCCAAGTTGCTGGGGCTTTCCAATGCATGATGAAAGCTGAATCCTGCATACCACCATGGAAGAACACAAGCAGATTGCCCTGGGCCACAAGGAGCCTTTTTTTCCTTGAAGCTTTAAAGAGGCCCTTATCCGGGTTGATATTTTGTATGCAGCAGCTGACTTCCTCATATGTATAAAATGGATAAGAAGGTGTCGATATACATCACTGACTCAAACACACCTGAGCATGCGTACACGCAAACCTAACTAATTCCATATCCGTTTCATGCATTGGACAATGACTCCTCTTCTTTGCTGCCGAAGCTCAACAGGAATTAACAGAACTATGAAGATACTTTTTTTTTCTTCAAAAAAAACTTCCTCTTTTATTTGCAAACCAGCTTTGACACAGGCCTGCTTGCGTGTGATATGCGCCTTTCCGAGTACCACACACGCACACAATGCAAGGAGTATACCCTGGCTCTTTCAATAAAAATTGCTTGGCAACGGGATTTTTGTGTAATACAAACATTTCAACATGAAAACCCAAGGTAGCTCCCTGGGTGATTATGACAGTAACACAGACCAGATGTGCAGTTGTGCATTCCAGAACGAAACGACTGCGCTGGAGAGCCTGCGCTGGCAACGGGAAACCGCTTCCCCGAGTCGTATTCTCCATGTACTCAGCTGGACTGGACCCAAAGGCTGGGGCTGTGCTCCTTCTCAAGCAGCGGCGCTAGAACTGCTAGCAGTACTTCACAACACAACAGGATGATCACTGCCCAGGGAACCACAAAGCACTTCACTTGCCTTCCTACATGGCACACAAACACAGGTTGCTGCTATCAGGAAAGACTGCGGCTAAGAATAGCTGGGGCAAGGACTCGGATGATGACAGAGCTGGGTTGCATGCTGCTAATCTGGGACCTGATACAGGGTTTAACCCCTGCTAACTGGGCAAGAGGCACTTTTTCAAGTGGTGTCCTCTTATATTTAGCAGGGGGAGAGCAATTGTCCCTCTTCACCCCAGCACAGTGTCTTTCTTGTGGCTGTTGCTGGTGGTGTTCTCCATTCTTCTAGATTGTGAGCCCTTTTGGGACAGGGAGCCATTTAACTTTAATGTTATTATTTGCCTGTAAACCGCTTTGTGAACTTTGTGTTGAAAAGCGGTATATAAATACTAGTGATTGATTGATTGATTAAGTTTCAGGATCCCCAGCCAGCCATTCGTTGTAGAGGGGATGTCTTTTGTCCTTTGGTGGCTGTCAGGGCTTCAATCCCAAGCTACACATGTCAAGGGACTTAGAAGACACACCACGTCTACACAGCAAAAAAAAAAAGGTGGTCCAAAGTAGGAGGAAGATGTGGGGGGAGACTGTGACAGCAAGGGAGGGAGGGTGCTGGGAGGGCTGAGCACAGAGGATTACAGGCTGGATTTGGCTCAGCTGTCGTCTGATGAACAGGGTCCCAAACAGATGTAATGAAAAGCAGAAGGGGACGGAAAATCCCTCCTCCTCCTGAAAACCCAATAAACCAGGAGTGCAGTTCTCCAAGCCCCGGCAAACAGCATTTAGGGAGCTGCTTTATATCATGTCAGACTCTTGGTCCAGCTAGCCCAGTACGGTCTACACGGCCTGGCAGAAGCTCTACAGAGTTTCAGGCAGGGTTTTTTTTTCCCCAGCCCTACCTCGCGATGCAGCCAGGAACTGAAACAGGGACCATGTGTGTGCAGAGGATGAGCACTACCACGGCACTGTGGGGCTCCCTCCCTCCCCAGTCTGTTTTTGGATAGCACGGTAAAACTGCCACGCGACAGCAGAAGAGCTTCTGGATGGTCTGTGTGGGAAAGAAGCAGTGGGCTCGTATTCTGACCCAATCCTTAAATTCGCCGGATTCTTCAAGCCTCATCAGATTGAAGGTGAAAGAACTGGACCAGAGGACAGGCTGAGAACCACCACTCCTGCCATCTCATTCCTTTGGGGGGGGGGGAAGGAGTTTACCCAAAGAAAGAATCTCTGGACAGAGCGAACTTTTGACCCTCCCTGCAGACACCCCAAACAGCAGAGAGAAAAGAATCTGAAAAGGTGTCTGCTCAAGGGGCGGGGTCCCAAGACAACTGTCTGCCGCTGGTTTTCTTGCCATTCCTCTTCTTTAAAATGTGGATTGCCCGGTTTACGATGGCCAGATGGCAGACCCTAACCAACTGCAAACCTTCTATCATCCGGGCTGACCGTCTGACCTCCCCATAAAACGTGGGTCTGACCTCCCCATAAAACGTGGATCAAACCACCCATCTCACCCTGCCGCCCCCACCAACCCCCCCAACAAACAAACACAAAAAACCCGACTGCCCTCGCGTTGGGGTCTCGCCCAACAATGGGATCGAGCCAATCCATTCAGAAACTCCCATCTCAGGGGTTTGCCGCCTGAGCTTGGATGCACACCATGTCAATCTTATTTAATAACAGCATCAAAAAGTGCTCCAACGGCAAGTCCGCACTCTGGGAATAGTGAACCCGGTTATGAACAGCCCAGCTCTGTAGACTCCCCCATGAGGTCTGGTCAAGTGGTTCTCTACTTCCTTACAAGCCTGAAATGATCTGGCATTTTGAACCACAGTGCATTAAGCCGACAATAGGCGGGTCCCCAGTCAACACTTTGTTCTGATTTTTCAAACACTGCTCCTAAACGCTGCCAGCAGAATGCCTGACCAACTGTCCAAACAGATCAACAAAATAAATCCGGTTGTCACCCTTCCATTCTAAAACATTCCAGAATCAGGATTCCTTCCCCGGGAGATGAGAAGCCTTTTCTGTGTGTCATCCCCGTTCAGGAACCTCCAGACATCCAACCAAAAATGCCATTCTCTTGAGTGTCTCTGACTCAGAGTGAATTCAGCTGGCTCATTCATTTTCCAGGGCAGTTTAAAAAAAATTTCTTTCTCCTTACAGCCATTTGCATAGCCAAACTAAACTCCAGCCCTAGAGTCCATCATCTCATTACCTTAAGCATTCTTCTCTGCTCCCCCTACCCAGGCTGACCTCCCCAGCACCAGCTATGAGGATGATTTACAGTCTGGTTGATTGCAGGCCCCTCTTTCTTCCTCCCCACACAAACATACCAACAAGCCATAAAGTTTAGTCTGGGCCCCCCTTTGGGGGGGGAGGTGTTGATGATGTTGTTGTTGTTGACAATCCAAGCTGGTCTTAGCTTCTGTCTTGAATAGCAATCAAGAAGGATAGTTGCACCCAATTGCTCTGAGCAGTTCCTAACGACCCCATTCCTTGCCTTTTTAATGATTTGGGGGGGGGGAGGGAAGAGGATAAAGAAAGAAGAACTACCCCAGACTGGACGACTCCTTTCAGAACCGGACTTTAAAAAAGGATGAGAAAGCAAAAGCATTTTAAATCCATCTTTTCTTCTTAGACTAGGAAAGCCATACACATCAGGAAGTAATAAGATCTGCGGTTCTCTAACGTTTTAGCGCCAGGACCCACATTTGAGAAAGACAGTCTGTCTGGGACCCACGGGAAGTGATGTAATAGCCAGAAGTGCCATCGTCATGTTGCCAGAGCCTGCTGCTTTCCTGAGAAAGCAGCAATAGGTTGAGTTATTTCTCAGCCCTTTTTACTATAGCAAAATGAATTAGAAAGAAAAAAGCCATTTACAACTTTGTCATAAGCAAAACCACCACACAGCCTTTCTCCTTTCCAGTGTCCCACCTTCCCATATTTTCCAGTGATGTCTTCTGCTCTAGGTGCTTCACGACCCACTTGAAATTGATCTGCAGCCCACGTAGTGGGTCTCAACCCACAGCCTAAGAACCACTGAATCAGATGAATTTTAGTTTTCAGATTCTCCTTTCACTTCCACTGTTCTAATCTGGACAGCTTATAAGTGTAACAGGGCACTTTTTTTTTTTGTGAACTCTCCCATAAAAAGGGAACTGGGACTAGACAGCACACAACTAAGCCCAAAACTAAAAGCACAGCACTCAGCCAAGCTCCCAACTTGTCCCTCAAAGCTGCTCTAGACCAATATTGCATGGCTGTCTGGCAATTAAAGCTGCAATCCCATCCACATTGACCTGAGAGTAAGCCCCATTGACTATAATGGGACTTATTTCTGAGTAAGCATGCATAGGCTTGGAGAGTGCCATCTGCAAGCCATTTCCGAAAAGCTTCCCAAGTACATTGGAAGCAGAGCACCCCAAAGAATGATGCAGGCCCAGAATGGGCTAGGATATGCAGCCAGCCAAGCAGCTTTCCACAATCATGCTGTGTGTCCTCGTGGCGCCCGACTGCAAGCATTGCACAACGGGAAAAAGAACACACTGCTTGTCAGTTCCGTTTTCAGCAAAGGAAACTTTTGAACTTTTCTGCCGCAGTCTTGCCTTTTAGCATTTTCTGCAATACCAACCACTTCCAAGAAAAGGACTGGGCTAGCATCCGACTGCCTGGGGCAAGTTAAAATTGCCTCTAGGCAAGAGAGCATTAACAAATGTTGTTAGTGGCTCTTTAGAGCAAATGGTGCTATTTTCCCCCTCCTGTAACTTCTTTTTGTTGTTCTTGTTGGTCGGCCCGTTGCTTACTCCATCTAACATCTGGTCAACAGAAGGGCTAGCTATATCCTCCTTTATTGACTGTGCTTATGTAATTCTGGGCCTTGGTCTAAATGAAAACCACATGAACGTATCAAAACAGTGCCAGAGAGTCTAATACTCCTCAAAATCCTTATTAAAAACACACACAGGAAGTTATTTACTGATTTTAACATGCAGGTTGGCCTATAAATAAGTTAACACCAGGGAGAGGGAAAACGGTGACTCTGGTTAATTAAAGCTACACAGGAGAATTTTGGGAGAACGGTGGGATGAAATCCTCAGTATATTTTATTGTGGCGCCTGCCAGATTCATTTCCATTATGAGTTGTGCCAACGTTTCCCTTTAAAACACCATTTTGCCCTTTCCCCCCAGTCCTGGGTGCCTCTCAAGGAAGTTAAACCACCTAATGACAGCCAGGTGGGAGATGCAAATCTCCTGCCAACTCTTATTTAGGTTTTTATGGCCAACCTCACAATGGCCAACTTACAAGCCTCGGTCATTTAGCTACAAGGCCATTTCTAGGAGACAAGCCAAGGCCACAATACCCCAAAGAGGCAAGTCTCACTTGACAAGGCTCCCAATTTCTCCTCACCCGCACCGCGGTCTCTGGATTGGCAACAAGGTCGGGGGGGGGGAATAGTGCCCTCTTCGCCATATTTGCCCCAGAACCCTCTAGCTCAGTGCTAAAACGTTTGAGAAGCACTGGGACGCACTTTTTAAAATGGCACTCGTGTCAGGACCCACCAGAAGTGATGTCATTAACCTGGAAATAATATCATGGCCAGAAGTGACATCATCAAGCAGGAAGGCCCATCACTGTGATGTCAAATGACAATCCTGGAATGCAAACTGGAATTCTTGGACTGAAGAAACTGCACAACTATGAAACGTTCCTGACAGCAAGACTAGGACAAAATATTATGTAAAAACACTGAACTAAAAACAAAATAAAAAAAACTTTACTTGAAAATTCAAGCTATTAATACTCACACAAAAGGAATATAGCAAGAGTAAGATCTGCAGCTTCCCTTTGAGAAACACTGCCCTAGCTGGTGCTCTCCAAAGTGTTGCAAACTCTGATTCAAAACGAAGATGTGTACTTTTCTGAGCTTCATTTCAGTTCTGGTCCTTGTTATAAGGGAGGAATAGTTTGGAATATTGCAAAAGTACTAGCAGCAGAAAACTAAGGCTAAGAGTCTAAGACCCGTAGTCGCAAGAGATAGTCCAAAAGCACATGAAAAGGCCAACAAGCAGATCTGGTTTATGAAGAAGGGCTGTGATCCATTCCCTTCCATAGAATTCTGAAGTTGTCCAAGAGATGGCACAGAGAGCATCTTGTATCCTTGTCTTCCAAATTTTATGAGTTATCTTTTTTCTTAAAACAGGTTGCCTGGTAGCTGCCAGCTCTTCTAATTTTATTCCTCTCACTTCCACCTACCTGTTTCCTTCATATTCTGCTGCTACCATATTGTCTCAAATTGGACTTGTTTTTTTAAACAGAAATTTTGCTCGAGACATTCTCACTCCCCACAAATCCTTGTAAGCCACTGGTCTTGCTGCAGACTGACCCAAGGGGAAAAATAAATACCTGTAAGCAGTTCATGAACCCCACACATTGCTGCTAATAAGCTTGGACAAACAGGAACACAAGTAAATTAGCTGTGAAGCTTTGCCTGATCTCTGGGTTACAAATTGCACCTTGAGAATTAAGATAACAGGGTCTACTGACACCAACGAACTGGTATACAGTTAGTACTGAACCTCTTAAACAGCTGGCAGCAATGCACAACCTTTAGGACAGGGGTTCTCAAACTTTTTAGACTGGGATCCACTTTTTAGAATGACACATGCATTCAGGACCCACCAGAAGTGATGTTGTTATCCTGGAAGTGATGACATAGCCGGAAATGACACATCAAGCAGGAAGTGCCATCATTGTGACTTAAATCAAATGACACTCCTGGAATGCAAACTGGCATTCTTGGACTACAGCAGTTGCACCACCAGGAAACATCCCGGACAGAAAGCAAGAGGACAAAATATTATGTTAAAAGCACTGAACTTGAAAATTCAAACTGTTGGCACTCGTAAAAAGAATATAACAAGATAAGCTTCCAAGATGGCTGCTCCCAGCTTTCTGCAACCCACCTAACATCGGGTCATGATCTACCAATGTACTAAAAAGCTTGAGAACTACTGATCTAGAAGTTCAGCTTTGCTCAAACAATCAGAGCTCTCGTTCAGCACGTTTATGTCTTTGAAGCCATATTGACTCTGATGTATTACAACTAGGAAACGGTATTGTAATTACCTTCTACAAATCTACGGTGTGGCTACACACTTGGAACGCAGTGTGTAGTTTGGGTTACCACATCTCAAAAATAAACACCCCGTGGGAGCTGGAAAAGGTGCAGGAAAGTGCAATCAAAATGATGATGGTGTTTCAAACTCCTTCCCAATGAGGAAATACCAGCATATTTGGGCCACTGTAGTTTAATTTTGCTGTGTTAGAGAGAATGGTATCATATACTTCCTTCAGCCTCTCAGGTAGGCATTTATCAAAGAAATATCTGTAACATGGGCATTTATTTAAAACTGTAATCAACTGATTATAAAATTAGATGCTGATAAAATGGTAATCAATCAGCTAAATGGTAGATGATAAATCAACTATACATTGGTTAATCACTTGACAGGTTGATGGAATGCATCTGACGATATGAGTCTGTCTTTTACCGAGTCAAACCGTTTGTTCAGTACAGGAATGCCCACCCAGGTACCTGCCATGGATACCTAAAACCGTGGATATTGGAGGGGCCTTTTTAAAGATAGGGGAACATCAGTGGTTTTGCTGCAACAAGGTAAAAAAAAGAGGCTTAATGTTCCCCTCTCTTTTTAATAGGCGTCCCAGTATCCATGGTATCTGTGTATAACTGAAACCGTGGGTACTGAATCGGTGGATACCAGGGCATGCCTATACCTGTCAACACAGAACGGCAGCAGCTCCTGAGGGTTCCAGATAGCCCTACCTGGAGCCACTGCCAGGGATTGAAACAATCACCTTCTGCAGGCAAATCATGGTTTCTACTGCTGAGCATTAGCACCTCCCCTGCAGACAGGCAAAAGGAAGAAAAAGACCTAAATTTGATCTGGGTGTGCTGCAAAAAAAAAAGATGGGTGGGAGACTTGCTGAACACGGAGTTCTCTGCCTCTGTCAATCATTCAAAAAATACTTAAAACAATGCCAAAATTCTCTTGGGAGACTTTTCTAATTTGGGAACCGCCTAGGATCAGATGGAACATGCAAAAAAAAAAAAAAAACTTTTTAAAGGGGATAGCTTAATAAAGAGATCTCACCATTGGATTTATTTATTTTTTTACAATAGTATATATAATTCTATTAGAGCACTGGTGATTAAGGTGCTCAGAGGCCAAGCATCACTCATAGTTGAGGCTTAGAAGCTTGTCCACCCTTACTGAGGCTACTGTTCCCAACTCTGCATAAAATACGCATGGAATTTGCAATCTCATCAAAATTCAGTAGAGAAACACTGGAAAATCCAATCTTCCTTTGGGGGGGGGAAAAGCAAGCTTCTAGAACATGCTTGCTTTTTTGCTTCCTGGTGCTAGTGGATACAGCATTTCCAAATTTCCCAAGAAGCCACAACATGGTATACTGATAGCAATGCTACACTCCCACTGGACTGTTTGTATAGATGGGCCCGCATATTCCATATTATATCCACAGTTTCAGTTATCTGCAAATTTGGGAATTTGGGGGAGGGCTCTTACCTTCCTTTATTCTTAGTTTGGGTCACTAAAAAGAAACCTTCTTGCTGGGGCAGGGGTGGGCCCCATTCTTAACATAGGTTCCCTCTTATCACGGCTTCAGATATCCACTGGGGATGGGGCAGGAATCTATCCCACACAGACAGCAGGGCATGCCTGTATTCAGAAGATTTAGCCGAGAGGGTTAATGCCTCCGTTTGCCCGAAGAACAGCTGAAGATCTCAAGGTCGTGAGCTCGGGACTGCCGGAAGTCTCCATGAGCGGCAGACCTTGCAAACTGCGGCTGATTAAAGCTGAGTTTCAGCTGCCTCGTGGGAGGAGGAGTGTGCTGAGGTCAGCTGCGTCTCTGGTGGCAGTAGGGAAGCATCAGCCAGCAGAAGACAGACGGGTGGCTAAAGAAAGTGGGCTAAATCCAGAAAGAAAGATCTGTATGTGTGTAGTTCTTGAAAGATAGAACATGTCTGTAAATTGTAAAAACCTTCGGGTTTATGAATAAAAGTCTGCCCATGTAAACCGCCTTGAGTTTCAGTCACTAGAGAAATCTAGTGATCTTAAGAAAGGTGGTATATAAATACATGTATTATTATTATTATTATTATTATTATTATTATTATTATTATTATTATTATT